>CAUYTI010155744.1:0-54972 GCA_963575145.1 Galago senegalensis | reverse complement strand
ACATGGATGGAGCTGGAAAATGTTCTTCTGAGCAAAGTATCACAAGAATGGAAGAAAAAGTATCCAATGTACACACCCCTATTATGAAACTAATTTATACCTTTTATATGTAAGCTATAACCTAATAACAGCCTAAGAATATGGGGAGGGGGGAGGGCGAGGGGCATGGGGAATGGGTGGAGGGAGGGGGATTGGAGGCATCACTTCTGAGGTTTATCTTACAAGGGTACAAGTGAATCTTTCTAAGAGCAGAATGTGAACATTTTAAAATAATAACTAAGAAAATAACACAAAGGCTATGTTAACCAGTTTGATGGAAGTGTTTTAGATTGTGTGTGAAAACCCCACACTGTACCCCAGAAGTGCATTAAAGTACATAGTTACCATTCAAAAAAAAAAAGGAAAAGAAAAGAATTAAAACCAAAAATTCAGCCAGGTCAAAAAAAGAAAACAAAGAAAAAGGAACATTACAGGGCGGAACCTATGACTCAAAGGAGTAGGGCTCTGGCCCCATATACCAGAGGTGATGGGTTCAAACCCAGCCCCGGCCAAAAACTGCAAAAAAAAGAAAAGAAAAGAAAAAGGAACATTACATAAAACGGATAAAGATGAAGGCAGATGTCTTGTCTGAAACAAAACAACCATGAAGAAAGTGTGGCAAAATCTTTTAAATATTGAAAGAAAAGACTCTGAGCCTAGAATGATGTACTGAGTGAAAATATCTTTCAAAAATGACATGCAAAAATTGAAATAAAGCAGCATAAGAAGCCCCCAGCTATGTCTCTGTGTTACAGGGCATTCCCATGAAGATGAAAAGAGTGACTCCATGTAGAGAGATATACAGATCTACCCAAAGGAATGAATACTTATTATGGGGGTGAATATATTAGTTTTATTATTTAAATATTTTTAAAAGGTAATTTGTTGTTTAAACAGCAGAATAAATTGTAACATGAAATTTAGAATATAAGTAAAGTGTAAACGATGTTAACAGGAGATAACAGTCCTCTGGGGCCTAGGTTGTGGTAAAGATTTTGAGGTGCCAGAGAGAGAAATTGCAAGGGGATAAGAGGAAATTTGGGGAGATGAAGGGTGCTTTCCCCATCTTGGTGGTCTCCATGGCCCCACAGGCACACGCATGGATCAAAACACTGCAAACTGTGCTTTTAAAAATAAAAGTCTGCCAGCAAAGTCACTGTGCTAAGGCCTTCTAGCAAGTCTATTTTACCATCCAGTAATGAGTATTCTCTATGGTGTTTCAGGAAACAGGAACGGAGGGCATAATCCCCAAGTCATTTAACAAGGCTGCCATTGCCTTGAAACTGAACTAGGATAGCTGGAGAAGGGGAAGAGAGAGTTCACACCGGGCTTTAGGGCAGCTCCAACTCCGGCCTAGGGGGCTCCTGCTGAGAAACAGAACTATTAGGACGACGTTTGACAACCCGTGGTCTGCAGTCAGCTTTACAAGGGCCTTGGAGAGTCACCGCAGGCTCCAGGGCGGGGGCAGACCCCGGCTTCCCACATGCCTTCTACTCTAGGAGGGCACCAAGCACAAACTGTTTAGAGACAGTTTAATTGTAATGAGCCCTCATAGCTAAGTGGTCTTTTATTAGCCCAAATGGAGTCCCCTGCATCAGAAGGGGCCACCTTCCCCCTACGCCGCGCCAGTCCTTCCCCATTAAAGTGAAATATGGCTTTAATATAGTCACACCTGGAAGAAGTGCTCTCGGCAGCCACGGATGCCCACCCTCCCCCAGGGAAGGGCTGCTTCCTAATTCTTTATTCCTCTGGGCTGGGTTTGGCAGCTCTTTGAATGATCACATTAGTTTTCAAGCAGACAGAAAAACAGCAAATGAAAAGCAAAATCACTGGCACTCTAGTGCCTTGCAGCTGATTACAGTCATAATTTAAGTAAAAAGAGGCTGGGAGTGGTGGGGGTTAGAACAAATAACCCATGAAAACTAGTTTTAGAATTTCTTTATTCAGTGTATGTTTAGGGAAATTGCAGGATAAACTACTCTATCAAATTGAGGTTTTAATGTCTCTTGGGCTCCTAAAGCCTGGGAAAGGCTATCGTGGGCCAGAGCCTGCCAGCCCCAACAGCTGTGGGAACTGCCTGGGATAGGGCAGGAGAATCCAAAACAAAGCTCAAAGCTGTCCTTCGAGTCCCGGCTTTTATTGCTCAGACAAAACGTTTCCTCAGTGCCTATGTAAATTCCCAACCCTCGACACGCTTTGACATTCCTGTCCAATCTACTATGATCACCCTCCTCAGTTGTGTTCACAGAGGCCTAGAGCAGTGAGCAACTTGGGGGGGACACGTGTTCTCATCAGCTTGACTCCAAAGTCCGAGCATCTCATCCTTATGCTGTGACAGTCAACAGGCAAGGGCATGTTCCTCTTCCGTTAAAAGTTCTTGATTACTATTTAATCTGGAGCTGCCTTTGATATTCCCCTTTCTGGAACAAGTTGACAGTATGGCCCACTCCTCCATCAGTCAGGAAGATCAACCACCCTGCTGTATATTTCACAGGTTTGCAATCCTAGGAATGTGTTGCCAGTGGCTCCTCTTCTTCCTTCAGTCAAGTATAACTTGTATGGTTGCAAATTTCTAAATCAATCTCTCCCTCTCCTCTCTCTCATTAAAGCATCCCAGATCTTTCTGGAGATTCAGAGTCTACAGGGACTAGCAAGTAACTTTATGCCGTACTTAGGGGGGTTGAGCAACTTAGGGGGGTTGTTGGCTTTCACTTCTTTAAATAGCTTAAGTCTTTCAGCTACATGGAAAGACCACAGAGCAAACAGTAAAAAAAAAAAAAAAATAATGACTAATGCAATCCAAATATCTAATTTCAACAAGAAAGAGAGGCAAGACAGAGAAATAGAGGTATTTCATGTTGACAATCAAAGAATTCCTTTAGGTTTACTGAGACTTTAGACTGAATTCCACAATCCTTTTTTCATAATTCCTTGCATCATTTTTTTTCTTTCAGTCCACTCCTACCTTTGACCACTGCCACCCTCACAGATGATGTAGCAGTGGGTACATAGTCCTTTTCTTTGAAAGGGTCACTTTGCACCTTGGACAATAGCCCTCATGCCTTATAATCAAGGTCTGTCCTGCTGATAGTATGAGAGTGAAAGGGAAGTAGGGAGAGCTGATAGTTTTCTAATCAGATCAGGGCTGTCTGAGGAGGGTGTAACACCCAGTAGTGTAATGTATAACAAAAATATGCACAAAGATGTTTACGCTGTGGCAGCCTTATTCATGGTTGCCAGATCATGGAGGCAATGAAGATGCCCTTCACTAGGTGAATGGATAAATACACTGTGGTATGTCCATTCAATAGAATATTAGTGCTAAAAATGAGAAATAATGAGGAATTCAGCTGTGAAAAGACATGAAGGAAGCAATAATTAATCTGAAAGGACTACATACTGCATCTTTCCAACATACATGTCATTCTAGAGAAGATTCAACTGTGGAGGCAGCAGAAACGCTCAGTGGTTATCAGAGGGCTGAACAGATGGAGAGGAGGGTCTCAGGGGACTTTCAGGGCAGCAAACATGCCTATATGATGTTATAATGGTCAATTATGTTGTTATAAATTTGTCCAAACCCATTGAATGTGCAACACCGAATGAGCCCTAGTGTCCACGATGGGGTTTGGGTGACAATGATGTGTCAATGTAGGTTCATCAGAAGTGACCGATGTCCCACCCCAATGCAGGGGGCTGATGCTGGGGAGGCTGTGCACAGTCAGGGGACGTGCGATGTCTCTGTATATCTTTTTCTCTATTTTGCTACAAATTTGAAACTGCTGTAAAAAACATTCTTTAAAAAAATGTACTTGGGATAAGTGACTTAGCCTCTGTGCATTCCCCTAGAAGGCTAAAAGTCCTTGCTAGTAAAAAGAATAAAGCAATCTAGTTTAACGGGCCCACATCCTAGTAGAAATATTTATGCTCCCAGGTTCCTCAGATTGCGTGAGTTCGAGTTGTAAGACGTGCCTGAAGCAGCACAAAGTTGACTTTCTTGTGAAGGTCCTTTGAAGAGATAAGCTGATCCACAAACACCTTTTTAGTCTCTCTCTTTGTCAGAATAAACTTCCTTCCTATACAAATGACACATGGCTGAGTGTCAGGGTAGCCAGGGTAGCTCCAAGGCAGGTTAATTCACAGTGTCAACATAAATAGCTGCTGACATCTGGAACACCAAACAACTCCAAAACAAACTCAAATATTTTATTGTAAGCAATGTTGCTTTCCTATCATATTTCCTGTGTTACTCCTGCACGCTGATTTTTTTTTTATTGTTATTACTACCAATATTTGCATGCAAACAGGATCTCAGTTGCTTAGCAATGCATTGCTTCTGTTTTGTCTTCTCTGCTAAAACTGGCTTATTTCGGTAGCAGGGGAGAGAGTGGTCTGATTTGTCTCCCATTTACAAAGTTTATCCCATTTTAACATCTGAACATAAATTTCATTTTTGGAACAAATCAGTCAAATGTTCCTCTGACTTTTATTTATATTCCAATTCTCACTGCAAAGGGGTGGAAAAGATCATGGCTTTTGGTCCTGTGGCTTTCCACCCCGTGTGTGATCACTTTATACCTATTTTAGTCAGTGAAGATCTCTGAAAGAACATTCATTCAAGTATTTTTAATAATTACAATAAGAATTCTAAAAATCAGAAGAAAACAAATTCCATCAGTCAGGGTAGATAAATACATCCCTGAATTTATGATGCAAATAGGGAATGAAACTTCTGTTAACAAGGAGACAGACTCACATGCATCAAAATGGACAAATGACCAGAGAGTACTGGAAGGCAGAGGGGGGCAACAATTGGAAATATGAAATTCATACACTGTCAAACAATATAGAGGTGGGTGGTGGGAGGGCCTGGACTTAGACAGCACCTAACCAGAAAAACGTCCAGTCATGCAAACGGACTCAGCTCAAACTAAGCTGCTCTTTTACAAACACGGCAGCGCAGACACACTTCAGATGGGACTTTTCTGGGTTCGCTCCTGACATAAATTGACTGGAATAAAGACCACCATGACTATCATACAACTCTCCAGTGGCTGAATTTTGAGAAAAGAAGGAAACAAAAACTATAGTTATTGTTCACAACCTGCAGAAGGAGCAGAAGAGGGACAATATTCCTTGTGGGTAGGCTCTCCAAACCTCAAAGTCGGAATAAAGTTATTATGCCCAGATAAGTGTCTTACTTTAGACGGAGATTTTATTAAAGGAAGAATAAGAGGTTGGAAGCAGACAAAAAAAATTGTTATTTGTTCTTCCCTTTAAGATAATGGATGTTTCCAGTAGCCAAAGTTTTATCTCATTAGAATATTAATAATTTCCAAGTTTTAAAAAATTAGTCACTATATTATTATTTTGCTTTTAATCAGCCTGATTTGTAAACCCGTGCCACAGAAGAAGTTCACAAGCATCACCAAAGCATTTCGCTGCATTAGAAAGTTACGTGGGAGTTACAACACAATTAGAAATACATGACCCGGAAAAAGTTGGAGAGGTCTATAGTGTCATAATCTCACTGTGTATCATTAAGTATCACTGTGTGTTTTCCATTACCCATATGTACCTTGTGTGATGCTGGGTATCAGAATCATACAAAAAAACAGTAGTTAAGAAAAGTCTTTGCTTTTTCAATTACTATCGTTATGTAAATAGAACCATATTTTACTTCTCAAAGGTATGTCTTTAAGGTATGTCTTTAAGACTATTTAAAATAGTCTTTTTTTTTTTTCCATTCTCTTCTTTCCCTACTGGACCTCCTTCTGAAAACTTGAAGGAAAAAATTAGATCTGCCATCAAAGCCTGAAATTTTATTTAAAAAAAATAAAAGTCAAGTGAGTTTAGCAGTTCCTTTAAGTGAAATGATCTACAATAGACAGAGGAGAGATAGTGAACGTCCGCTGTGTCTGTGCAAATCCCACTAAGAAAGGTTGAACCTACTGTCACAAGTGTGCACGCCAGCAGTGACTGGAGAGACACAGCATCACAGATGGTGTCTGTCAGAAACCAGGGACTCCAGGGTCAAAGTCAAGACCAAAGAAGCACGAGGTGCTTTTCAAGCTGCATTTGGAATGGGAAGGTGAACGTGGAAGGGAATTACTTGGTAATAACCATGTATATCGTCGGATGACAGAGGAAAAGGTAAAACTTTAGAAATATTATTTTTCTTCTTTTTCTTCCATACAACAAGTGTTTAAATAAAAGAAAATACATAGAAAAATTAGTAAGAGGGATAAAAATATCGAATTAGGAGAGAAGAATATAGACCAGCATGTGGCTGCTTTGACTGATTTCGTGCTGAGAAGAATGTCTTCCCAGAGAACAGGCAGCCTTCGGAGGAGGTGTGACCACTACCAAGAATTAGAAAGTTCCTAAAAGGTCAGGGGCAGAAATATATCCTACTTTTGAAAGAGAAGAAAAAATGGATTCCAGAAACAATAGACTTAACATCAACCTTACAACACAAAAACTAGGTTTGAATTGCAGTCCCTCTATCATGATCGAAAATATCAATGTTATTAAAGACACTTTGAAAGAGAAAAATACCCTAAACCAATAAGCTTATCATTTTAACAAAATAAGTAGTTTCGTTCTTGTTCATTCCTTCCTGGCCCTGCCTACGTGAATGTATACATTTTACTTGCTAGCAGGTCACTACCTTTAATTTACTAGCAGGTAAATTTTACTTGCTAGCAGGTCACTACCTTTCACTGCTCTTTAATTTACCAGTAGAGTTTCTTTTTATTATTTTTTTTTTGCAGTTTTCGGCCGGGACTGGGTTTGAACCTGCCACCTCCGGCATATGGGATCCACGCCCTACTCCTCTGAGCCACAGGTGCCGCCCATTTCTTTTTATCTTTGTGCTTTTGTATTTCATAAACACAAATTTAAATAAATATATATCATTCTATTTCATAAACGTGTTCCAACTGAGGTGTTCATTCATTTATGACTCAATTTTTCTTGACTTTGCAAATAATACTGAGATGACCACCTGATGTATATAGTTTTAATTTCTTAGAAGAGTTTATTTGGACACATTCCCCACAATGAGTTAAGGAGATCAAATGTTATGGGCATTACATCGATCTTGATAAATGCTACATAATTGCATTGGACTCCAATAGCAATGTGTTTTGACTTTATGCCCATTTTATGTTCATCTTAACAGCACTGAGAATTATGATTTTGATTAAACTTTATGGAAATTTTGGCCTGTGCCCAGTGACACTCATAGATTTTATGGATATTTATTTACTTCAATCTAGGCTAACATTGTTGAATTATAACCTTAATTATAATTCTCTTGTGTATCATAGTCTTTTGTGAGTTTTATGTATTCAATCTTAAAGTTTCTTTTTCGTATTGTGAGTTAGAAATGCTCAATTAGAATTTAACCCGGATTGCCATATTGGTCTACACTAGATTTCCAGGTTTTCACTCTGCATAAGGATAACCACCTCCTTTATATCTTCAAAACTATGTTATTTATTTCCTTGAATTTTACTGATCTCATTGCTGGAAAGTATCTCCTTGTTGTGATTTGAAATAAATCACCCATTTCATCCCAGTGGACATACAGCTTGTGCACAAATTTAAGTTACAACTATTTTAAATTGTACATAAACTTTATGTCCACCTTGTATTTCCTTTCTGTTCATTTTTTTCTCTATCAGATTATCTTTTTTCTTTTATTATTTTGTTAGAATTCTTTATATTTGTGTGTGTGGCTGCTGCTTACACATATGTATCATTTTGGAAAAATATTCATAATATCTTTTTTAAATTCATTTGTGAGTCTCTTTCACTGTAATGAATTTCTTAACATTGATGGATCTGTCAACTTTTTTTTTTTTTTGGCATCTCTCTCCAGTGTGACTTTTACCTATGACATATTCTGAAAGGAAGCAGGGCCTTAATAGAAAGAGAAAATAGCATGGCAGGGAAGATAAGAATTTGTTTCTCACACTGAAGAGAGATGCCATCTGTGTGAGACCTTGTTATAAACAATTGCCCTTGGCCTTGAACTCCGCCCACCCTGAGCCTTGAATGGCCCTTGAACTTGGCAAGAACTCTGGGCCTCTGTCTGAACTTGGCATTAAACTTGAACTTGAAAACTACATCTGAGTTTGGCCTTGAACTTTGACTTTGAACTTAATCTTGAACTTCAACTTGGCAAATACTACATCTGAGTTCGGCCTTGAACTTGAACTTGACCAACACTAGATCTGAGTTTGGCCTTGAACTTGGCTTTTAACTTGACCTTTAACTTCAACTTGGTAAACCCTCAGCCTAACTTTTTTTAGGAAGTATGGAGACACCTCAAATAACTCAAATTAGACCTTCCATTTGGTTCTACAATCCCATTCTACAATTCATTCCTATCTAGATGAAAAAAATACCCTTTTATCATAAGGGCATGTGCACTAGACTGTTTATTGCAGTCAATTTAGAATTGCCAAAATGTGGAAACACCCTAAATACCCACTAATCCCAGAATGGATTAACAAGCTGTTAATAGAATATACCATGGAACACTATGCAGCCATTAAAAACATGGAGACTTTACATCTTTTGTATTAACTTGGAGAGAGTCGGAACACAGTCTGCTTAGTAAAGCATCACAAGAATGAAAAAGCAAGAATCCAATGTACTCAATTCTAATATGAAGGCAGTAGAAGAGCTAATACAAGGCGGGGGTAGGGGAATGAGGGAGGGGGAGGAGTAAGGTAGATGGGAGTAACTATATATGGTACTCCTCCAAGGGGCAGAACACAAGTATAAGAGGGACGTTAACAAATGCAATCAGTGCTTTGAATGCTCTCTTTCCCTCTCTCCTTCACCACCCTCCCTTCCTACAGACACACACACACACATACACATACATACACTTGTTAGCAGTCTATATTTGCCTGAGTGGAATAACAAATGTCTTTCTAAGACTTACTATTTTCATTTGATAATATCCCTAATCTCTTTCCATCCATATCCATCTTTTGAATGGCCACATGGCATATCAGTGTCTGAAGGTTCCATAACCTAACTAAGGGCTCAGATAGCTAAGACTGTTTGCCCATTCGGTTGCTTAAATATTTTCATAGAACTCTTGAAATATACATGTAAATATTGCTGTGGGACAAATTCCTTGAGGTAGACTAAAGGAGACCAAAAACACATGCATTTAAAATGTTGAAAGATAATATCAAGTTGCCTTCCTAAAACGTTTTATCAATTTTATGCTCTCACTTAGGTGCCTACTGGTTGCTTTTTCTCTGGCTCTGTCAACACACTGGATACCATTAGTACTTAAGAGTTTGTCATACTGCGAGAAAAATTCATACCCAGCTGCTTTGCACTTAGTAAGAACCCGGAAGATGACAGCAAATCGTCATTCCCACCATATCCAGTAAGAAAGAAGAAATAAATAAATGTTAAAATTAAAAATAATTTAAGGACATCAGAGAGCTGTGGATGAAAAAATTCTAAAGAAACCCAATTCAGATATGGAAAAGCCCTTTAGGGATGACAGAAGTGAGTATACCACAGAGTTCTTACCCTGCCGTGACCAGGCAGCTCTAATTCCCATTCCTTTCTGCCCATTCCTGAATGTCCTGAATATCCTGAGGAATGAGCATAAAGGAATGGGAGAATTCTGTGGTATATTAATGCCTACAGGCCCACTGCAGCACACACACAGCACAGCCCTCACCACAGGGTCACAGTGAATGGAACCAGGTGAATGGAAACCCACGTTAAGCTGCTACCCATTCCTGACCAAGCTCAACTCCTGACTGCACCAGAGAAATCAGCCTTTCACCCTAGCTATCAGACCTATCAGACAAATGAAAGGTAATACCTACCCCAGCGTCCATGGGGTTTTTAGCCACAGTGTTCGCCAAGCAATTAAAAATTATGAAGTGTATAAGAAGTTAACTGACGACTCCATACTGAACCTCAGAGTCAAAGCATTCTATAATAGATATACTCTTATTTGACAATGTGAATGTTACTTTTTTGGTATTATTATTATTGCTCAATATTTCATTGCAGTAATCATCTGATTTCTTTTCTGAATGTATTTATCTTTGTTCATAGGATTTATTTCTAGTCTTTATCTTAAACATTGTTATTGTTATTAAATTTTGAGCCTTTTTGATTTTGTGAAGGCAAAAAGTGGAAACTAAATAACACTTGTATATGTAAAAAAACTTTTAAAAATTATGGACTGTACCAAAAAAGCAGGAAAATATGACACACAACGATCAAGAATGACAACTGTCAACCGATGCAGACCCACAGAAGAGCTGAAATATAGACAAAAATTTCTAACTAATTATTTCATTTCCTCTTTATAAAAAGCAATTGTCCCAGCCCCATTATGAAACAGAGGAAAATAAGAGCAAAGTAGATAAAAATGTGAATAATTCTTACAGGGAAATAGCTTCTCTGAGAAAAATCAAATAAACATTTTAGAATAGTACAATATCTGAAGTTAAGAATATATTGGATACGCTGAGTAGCGTAATGTATCCATGAGGAAAATGTTCATTGTGTGATGTACAATAGACATGATAGTAACAGAGGTGCGGACAGAAAAAAGTGTGTCTAAGACCAACAGAAAAGGAACAAAGTGTGCAGCCTTGTTTATGGTCTGCCAAGTGTAATTGGAACCCCAGAAGAAGAGAGAAATAATGGAATAAACAATATTTTTTCTCAGACAGAGGAACAGAGATTCAGAAATAACAATAACTTGCAAAGAAAAATTTGTCAGAAAACATAAAAGTCTATGTTATTAAGTGCAAAAATACTGCTGTTTAAAATAACAATAATATCCACGTGTTTTAGGCAAAAGTAAGATAGACAGTAGTAGAAATGGTAGAAAAAGGAAAGGAAGGGAACTGTGTTTAAATTTTGTTGTAAGATTTGTATGTTGCTCATAATGTGGTAAAATGCTAATTCAGAGTACACTGTGATGCATGAGGACAGATATTGTAATCTCTAGAATAATTAATAAAAATTAACAAAAACTACAGTCATTTAACTAAAATAATAATAAACAATTGACTAATCACATAGAAAGCAGGCAAAAAAGAACAAAGATAAAAGGATAGAACCAAAAAAAATAAACCAGATATTCAAAATTCAGTTCTACTGAGAATTACATTAAATATAAATGAACTATGTAAGAACTAAATTAAAAGACAATACTTGGGAAGTTGGAATAACAAAAATACACCCTAAAACCAACTATTTTCCATAAAAATAAATCAATTTAAAAACAAGTTGCGGGCAAAAGGGCAAGAAAATACATATCACACAAACATTAAGGAAAGCTTTAAAAACAGACGTTTAACCGAAGACACTACAAGATTTGAAGAGGGATTCTCACAACAATAAAAGGGTCAATTCAACAGACATACACCAGGATTTCAAAGTTCTCTCACGTGAATCATGAGGATTAATATTTCATGTTTTTGTTATACCCTTTTAATAAGATTCAGTATTAGAAATTTATTTCTTCCCCAAATTATCTGCACAGCAACTATAGTCCTAAATAAACACCAACAGGTGTGTTGTGGAATTTGAAAAGTAGTTCTCAAATTATTTGTATAAACCAAACATCAGGAATTAAAAAAAAAATTTAAAAAGAACACTCTTTAAGAAGAAACGAGATAATTGGGAATCTTGCCCTTCTGGATATCAAGGCATAAAGACAAAATCTTAAAAGAATTGGCCAGGGTTGGGCGGCGCCTGTGGCTCAAAGAAGCAGGGTGACGGTCCCATGTGCCAGAGGTGGTGGGTTCAGCCCAGCCAAAAACTGCAAAAAAAAAAAAATGTGTCTTCAGAGAGTGTCTTTAGCAAAAGTCCTGATAGGCAACAATTAGAGTTTCTGTGTGTTAATGTCCCCAAAGTACCATGCCAAAAGTCATGCTAGCTAACGTTTCTGAGCACTTACTGTTTGCCAGCCCCTGTCCTGAGTGCTTTAGATTCTGATCTACCTTTACACTAACACTGTGAGTGGGCTTTCTTCTTGCCTGGCATTTTACGGGGGATGAAGCAAGTCATAGTTACCCACCTTCCTGAGGTTGCAAACCTCACCAGAGTTTTGTGTTCAATGCCTCATGGTAGGTTGTTACTATCTACTCCTAAGTTTGTTTTCCCTCTGAATTATGAATTCCTCAGGGGGAACTTTGTTTTATCACCTTTGATTGGCAGTGGTCATAACAGTCTATGGCAATGACTGGCTGTTGGCCAGTATTTATTGGATAATGTTCTAGAGTGGTAGCTTGCTAAGCCCTTGAATTATCTTAACAGTTGAGATAAAATTTGGGGTAGAGCTATCACTGTAAGTCTATTACTTTGCCACTGGATGAACTAGAAAAATGTGGGCTTTTGAACTCAGGCTGACCTGTGTTGTTCCTTTTTGCTCCATTCTGAGAGGCATGGATTTGGGTAAATTGAAACCCTGATAAAACACTGGCCCCTCGGTGCAGCGTGAGGTCCTGTGACTCACTGCGTGTGGGAGCCAGTTGGTCTAGGGAATGGCCCCCCCGTGGCCCTGCCTTCTGAAATTCAGACGCCCACACATGCCTCTTCTCATGAATGTTGACTTGTTTCTGATGACAGAAGACTGCAGGAGTGATGGGAGGCCACTGCTGGGGAGACTGTGGCGCCCATCTTAGGCTCTCTCTGGAATCTTACACAGCTTCACCTTGGGGGACGCCAGCTACCACGTCTCAAGGCAGCCCTGTGGATTGGCCCACTTGGCACAGAACAGCGACCACATGTGTGGCCTTTTTTTTTTTTTTAAGAGACAGAGTCTCACTTTGTCACCCTTGGTAGAGTGCCATAGAATCACAGCTCACAGCAACCTCCAGCTCTTGGGCTTAGCCGATTCTCTTGCCTCAGCCGTCTGAGTAGCTGGGACTATAGGCTCCCGCCATAACACCTGGCTATTTTTTTGTTGCAGTTTGGCTGGGGCTGGGTTTGAACCCACCACCCTCGGTATATGGGGCTAGTGCCCTTGGAAGCACATCTTCCCTATGACAGCAACCCTGGCCAGCACTTTGCCATGGCCTTTTGACAGACCTTGTGTAGCAACCACGTGGCTAAGCCACCTGAGACTCTCAATCCACAGAGAAGACGTGTGTGCTGTTTCCAGCATCTAAGCGCTGGGCACTTGTTACCTAGTGATAACTAATAGATCTTGCCAGGGGTATTATATTCCAAACCTCTCTACTGAGCCACTGAAAGAGACCAAAAGCAAAACAAAACTCAGAAAGGGGCAGGCCTTGGGAAACTTTGAGATTAAGGAAGAATGCAAACACAGATTTACATCAATTTAGAAATGTACTTATTACCACTTGCTTGTAGTCCATCAGTTAGTGAGATGCTACCCCACCCTCTCCACCCTACATGTGGGGTTTTAACAGGAAATGGCAGATGTTTCTGTTAAGAAGATCTCCAGGAGCAGCTGAGTTCAGACGAATGCCGGCGCCACAGAGGACCTGACGGTTCCACCTTCCTCCAAAGGCCTGATTGCCTCCAAGGGTTACCCACGAGGTCATCTGAGGTTCCTATTGCATCTCTCTTAATTTTATTTCCACTTTTAAACTTGCATGAATAGTTCTGATGATAATTACCAAATGTTGATATGTTTGGAAAATCAGCATTCCACAAATATCCAATTTGGGCAGCCTTCATACACGTGTGGCTGCTTGAAATTCAGCAAATTTCATTAGAATCACATGTTTGCTTAGAGAAATAGTAGCCAAAAACTATGCTGGGAACTCGCACACAAACACACACATAAGCAGATGGTGAAAAGAAGACATCTTAGGCTGGTGTGAGAAGTACAAGTTCAAAGTTGGATCTTCTGAGGTTCTTCTTTACTCTACTCTTAGGCCGTAAATTCCTGGATCCATCCATCTCTCCCTCTTCCCTCTCCCTCCATAGTTACTGTCCCATTAAATACAGTAACACTTTCACCTATCACTGGGTATCTCACTGCCAACACTTCATTCTTTTAAGTACCTATATGAATGAGCATTTTGGCTCAATTGCCAAAACATGATTGTAATTATTATCAAGTAAATGTATTTAATCTCTACCAACTACTATATATGTATATGCATAAATATATATTTATATATAGAGAGACTACTCTTATATCCTTTTCCAATTTATCCACCATCTGCTGGCCCTGAGGATGTCATCGGGACAGCCAGCCCCTATTCCTGGCAATTTCATTTTGAGTTTCTGTTTTGATTTTTTTTTTACTCTCAACCAATATTCTGCCCTCATCTGTAACAACCTCCAGGATACTGAATGAGGATGATGTTGATGACTCATATTGCAACCTGAGGTTCTTTACTTTTAATACTTTTTTACCTAAATCCCTCTTAGCCTCCATCTAATACTGTGCTTAGAAGCATCTGCAGAGCCACCATCTGACATCTTAAACTTAACGTGGTAAAAGAGAATTCTTGATTTTTCTGCCATTCTTCACCCCCTTTCATGGCTTCCCTCTGCAGCCTATCTCATCTCAGTGAACAGGCCGCGGGTGGTTTACGCCAAGTACAGACACTCTTCTGATGCCCGCTGCCCACGCCTACAGCGCACCTGTCTCTCCTGAGCTGCTGTCACACAGCAGCCTCTCTCCAGTCATTCAGCCCTTGACTTACCTAAGGGTTCCCTCTACCCAAGACCTTCCAATTTTCTGGGTGCATGATGAGCCCAGCCCCCTGCAGCCACCTCGCGCTGTTTATATCAGCCTCTGTCCTACTTACTTTTTCTTTATTATCTGCCTTGCCCTGCCTTCTGCTCTGGCTCCACCAGGATGGGGGCCTGGCATGTCTTCTTGGCCACCACGATCACAATGGCTAGGCCTGTAGTTGAGCAAAACAAGGACTGTGAAATTAATCTTAATCCTCCTCTGATAACAGTGAAGCCACAGCAGCCCTCGATACCCTTTGAACTCACTCCCCACCCCCCTACCCTCCCCAGTGACCTGCTGTCCCCTTCGTCCTGCCCACCTCTGGGCCTGCAGTGGCCTTGCCAGCCAGTGCTTCTCTCCCTAAGCCTCTGCACTCCTCATCCCCTTGACTGTTCTCACCTTTCTCGCTCATCTCTGACTACAGTTTTCTCTTCCTCCTCCGTAGAAGCCGAGATTAGCTCAAGAAATTCATACCACGGTGCCAATTTGGCCCCTACCCAGCACGTGTCACCCAAAGCCAGCGGCCCCTGCCCTTCTTACTTAGGCTTTGTCAACTGTGATTACTGGCAAGTGAAATGTCTTCAGTCCTGCCTTTCACGATTATTCAGAAAGCCATTTTTCATTGACACTGCCTGTTCTGTTTATTAAACGCCTTGGCTAATATTGGGTTTCTCTGTCCTTTGAGCTCTTGCTAATTCTTCCCTGATAATTTTCTCCAATGTTCCTCCTGTAGTCTTCTCTCCGTCCTTCCTCTCCTTTGGAGGTTGTGCCCACACCGGCAGCCTCGATCATTTTTATCTGAACAATTCCAGAACCTATCTTTGTCACCCGACTCTGATCCTGACCCTCAGCACCGTACCCCAACTATTCCCCAGGTACCTTCTTGGGGCAGCACCTCAGACCGAAACTCACCAGCTTTTAGTGCACACCTGTTACCCTTCACACAAAGCTACCTCCTTTTCTTTCTAAATTTTTTTGTTAATAATTCCTCCAAATACTTATTCATCCCAGTACAAAACTCTGGAGTGATCTTCTACTCACTTTTTTCTTTGAGTCTCCTAACCTGTCACTTTTTTTCAGGTAAGCCTGGGAGCTCTGGGTTACAGACTACTGATATTAGAACAGCACAGGATTTGGGCATCCCGTGTAAACGGGCTGGTCTGTAACACGATGAAAAGAATGAGACAGTCCAGTGAATTACACACAAAACTAAAACTTCCCACCCTACAGCATGGCCCTTTGTGTTCTGTGAATATTCTGTCTGCCTTCCCGTGTGGTAACAGTCTTGTTTCCATAGAATTGATAGCAGTGTTTAATTTGTTTTTACGTCCTTACATGGCAAAGTTACACAAGGGCTTCTTTCCCAGTCACCTGTTAAGTCTAAAACTCAGGTGAGCTCTGCTGTAAACTCCTCATCTGCAGCTTTTTCTCAGCAGGACTTCTTTTCCCATCTCATTGCCACCACCCCAGTTAGGCTTTCGTTATCTTTTCCCTTGATAATTGCAACAACCTTCTAAATAAGGCCTTGGCTTCTGTGACTTTTCTCTTTTCCAGACATCCTACAACTAGACCACTGTCAGGGGAAACTTCTAAAACCGCGACCTTTGTCCTATCACTCTCCCACTAAGCACTCCCACTACCGCTGCCACCAACGTCATCACTTGTCTACTGAGATTCACGATCCAGCATTTGAGAGCTCTCTGTGGTCTCCGCACTGCCCTGTCTGAGCTGCCAGTGTCCTGGTGTAATCACCCTGCAGTTTTGACACTATCAGAATTCCTCTTGGGTACCTCTTGTGTGCGTTTATTCTGTCTCCTTTGCAGACACTTGAAAGGCAGTTACTTGAGGGCAGGAATTTAATTTTGTTCACCGTTGACCCCTAAGGCCTTTACATCCTCTATAAATCTCTTAAAAAATATCAATGGGGGCAAAAAAGGGAAAAAAAATAAAATCTCTCACTGCCGACTTTCTCCTTAAATCAGAGTTCTAAACCGGGCACAACTGAGCTCTCCGCGTTGGAGAGTGTGCATGTCTCTGTTTGTGTGTAGTAGCAAAAGAAAAGAGGACTCCCGAGAAAATCAGCACCAGCCTGCCCGTGGAGACTCTGTACTTTAAGGACAAACAAGTACCATTGGGTTCTCAGGGGCGGTGGGGAAAAAGGCATTCTGGTCTCCCCACTGCTAGTTGCTAAAAGTTGGTAAGCTATGAGCAGAAATATGCAAAAACGGTAAATGTGATCGCACAAAGAGAGGACAGTCAAAGAGGCTGGAGAGATCCAGCCAGCCCTACCGCGAGAGCTCAGAATGAATCACTTGTCAGTTTAGCCCAACGATTTGTGAATGGAATGCTTTCTGTGGCATGAATGAATGCAATTCTGTAATTTGCAGAGTCTGACTCAAAATGGGCTGGGAGAGAGGGGCCTGATTTAACTGCCGGATCACTGTACACGTCGTTCTCCCTCCTGTCACCCACGGTCGTTTTGGTTTTACTCTGCGGCTTGCGACCAGCCAAGCTGCAGGAGAAATCCAGTCATTTATAATATGAAGATTGTCTATTGGCTGTTTTCCACACTGATAAGCTTTTCTGGTAGCAGGATTAAGATCTTTAAGCCAGTGGTGATATTTTCACTTACAGCTTTCGTCTAGCCGGTGGAGTCTGACAATTCCAGATTGTAGAGTCCTAGAACCGAGAAGATCTACAAAAATGCATTTAGTTTTGTTCTGTTGTCTTTTTGAGGCTGTACCAAGTTCACAAAGAAATGCGATGATGAGAAGTAAGACTGGGAACTTTCCAGGAGGGGCACCCCTGGGCCTCTTAAGCAGTGACTTTCTGATCCCCTAGTCCCACATTCAGGAAGTTTTGTTGTTTGGTTGAATTTCTTCCCAACATTAGACTCAGGAATCCTTTTTCTAACTAGTTTATCTTTGCCCCATGTTGACCCTTAGAACTGTTGACCCTTATTTAGGACAGAGGATCACAGTACACAATTTACGTGCAGAACCTGTTCAGGGAATAAAGCTTTATTTAAACGAAGATATCCAGTGCTTTTACTATAGCTGAACCCCCTTTTAAAAACAGAGTTTTATTTAGTCATCGGTACTTTCAGGGATAAGAAAAAGATGCAGAGAAGTTGCCCTATCACTATTAATACTATTTCAATATTACATAGATGGCCCAGACCGCATCGTGAGTGTGACCCCCCTGGCTTCAAGTTTTTCTCCTGCCTGGGGTTCTAAGCTCACCCTTGGGGCCCTCAGAGTGGGCACTTTCTCCTTCCACCTGCCCCACCTGCTTGCTGCCTCGTTTTGTTTTTTTCCCCAGAATATTACAGGGGTATAAATATTTTTGATTACATGAATCGCATCTGTTACACTTAAGACGTGGCCTCAGCTGTGTCCATCATACGAATAATGTTCGCTGTATCTATTAGGTAAGTTCTTGCCCCTGTTCTTCTCTCCCTGCCCCTGGCTGATTTCCATTGAGTTCTATTTCCCTCTGCACACATTTGTACTCGGAAGTCAGCCCTAATTTAATAGTGAGGACGTGTGTGTTTGTTTTTCCATTCCTGAGATACTTGGAAGAATAGGCTCCAGTTCCATCCAAATTGTTGCAAAAGGTGCTAGTTCATCTTTTTTATGGCTGAGTAGAAGTCCATAGTCCTTGTACCCATAAAATTAGAATTAAATGTATCCTTATGTTTTGTCTAACTAGAAGCCTAAGTGTACAGTGAAATTGAATTCTCTGAAATCGGTCTGTGACAAAGACTTAGGAGTCTGGGTCAAGGCCGTGTCCTGCCTTCTGGAATGCGGCCACTAGAGGGAGTCAAACCCAGCAATCTGCAACCATCCCCAGGCCAGGACAGCAAGGTTGAGCGTTTCACCTTTCTTTCCCTTTAAACAAATGATCTTCAGCTCAGTTGCCCCAGAAAAACACCAGCATCTGGTGAGCCCTGTTTGTTCTGAGGTTACAATTTCTAAAAATAGTTTTCTGAAAAGTCACACTAGTCACACTGCACATGGGCAAAGGAGGAGGCTGTGCCTCCTGGGGCACCCTGGAGGCTGGGAGCTGGGGGCCAGTGTGCACTCCCAGAGCAGGAGCAGAGTCTGTGGTGGGAGGGGCAGGTGTCCCCAGACTCACAGCTCCCTGCAGAAACAGAAAGCTGACTGAGAACTCGGAAAATCCCAACTGCGCCCCAGAAATGGGGGACAAAGTTGGGAAAGGAGGCTCCTCCTCACCTGAGACTGTGGGACCCTCCCCACAGGTGGCATGGGGAGGGCAGGGGGTCAGCTCTGGATGAGAGGTTGCTCCAGCCAGATGGCAGCAGATAAATGAGGCCTCACCAACCTCGGCCTCTTCCAGATAGCACAGCAGAGAGACAGAGAGACCAAAGGCTATGGAGGGTGGAAGGTGCCAAGATGTGGGGGTTCTTCCCATTTTCCTTCTCCAAGTTTCAGCCTTACGCAGGCTTCCAATTCTGAGCAGTGTTACCATTTTTAGGTTATTTCCACGTCTTTAGATTCCATTCTAAAATCCCCTAAAGACTTAAAGAACTTCAATAGTGGAATTTCTATCCTTCTGAAGGGTATTTTAGACAGTGTTTTTGGGTATCCCCAAACTATACAAACTGGAAAAGTGCCTCACACACTCATCCTCCCTGGGGGCCCAGCCCTGCTTCCCGCAGCTCCAGTTCCCCGTCCCCTCTGGCACCACGTCGCCTTGTGATGGGAAGTGTGACTTGACCAGCCATCAGTGACTCAGGGCCTCTCAGCCTTCCCTGCTCAGGTCCTGGAAAATGCCACACGGGGCAAGGGAGAAGCTGCCGTGCAGGTCACAGCCGGTGGCAAACCCAGCCCTTCCCTTCCTGACGGCCCGGCTTGTGCAGGAAGCAGCTTCCCTAGGCCACCTCCAGGGAAGATTGTGGAGGACAAGGCTTTTGGATGCTCCCTGCCAATGTTATGGGAGAATTTAGTCTCCTGGGATATTGGAGTTGCTGCTACCTGAGCTTCCGGTGACAACTGCTGAACCGTGGAGCTTCAGAGCCCTTGCGGGTTAAGGCAGAAAGTCACCAGGGCAGGAGCAGAGACAACTCTGGGTAACAGTGCCCACTCTGCTCCCATCTAACTCTGTAGTCAAATGGTTGAGCTCCCCCAGGCCTTTGTTTCTTCACGTACATAATAAAAATGTATTGGTGCGTGCCTACTCAGTGGGCACAATGCAAGGGTATACGGCACACCTCTGGGTGTGGGACACACCATAAGAGGGGCTCTACCTAACAAATGCAGACTGTGTAACCTCAACCCGAAATAAAAATCAATGAATAAAATAAAATTGTTAGGAAAGACTTCCTGTTCGATCCTTTCTCATTCGAAAGGCGCATGATTTCTGTCTGGTAACTGCAGACTCTTACCCCATGTCTGGCCCACCTCCTCCTCCCCAAAGCCAAGAGAGGGAGGTCTGGGGTAAAGTGCACGCCCGCCTCGGGTGCATAGCCATGCTGTGTAGGAGGAAGCAAATTTAGAAGGAAACAAGCTTCATTTATTCTGCCTGATATGGTTATCTCCCCGGGGCTTGTGCCCATGCAAGCGAGATGAGGGTGCGGAGGAAAGGGAGGGGGGACACGCTGCCAAAATGTCAAATGTTTAACAAAAACTTTGAACACTGGCAATTGCGACTTCCGGTAACTTTTGCCTCTACCTTTGCAAAAAAGGAGGGGAGGGGAAGAGAAAAAAGGAGATACAGACGAAAGCAATCCAAATAGGAGGCCCTCATCAGGTAGGTTTTGTGCAAAGATTAGGTAAATAATATCTAAATGAATTGCAAATCATCTGGTACTCTTTTCTTTGGCTGTCTTTAAGAACATCCCGGGTAATACCTCTGAACTCACACTAAATTTCAGGCCACTGGGATACTCTCCTGTCCCTCACTTGTCCCTGTGCCAGGAAGAGACACAAATGGCCCAGTCGGCTGAGAATTGTGTTGGAGGAGGATGGGAATGGTGGTCGTCTCTGCCCTAAGGCCCACGTGTTTGTTTGAGAGGAATATGGCAGACCCCTGCCACGGTGCGCAGCAAAAGGCAACAACAGCACAGACTATGACACAGGGCGAAGTTTTACAAAGGTCAAGTACACACAGAAAACACATCTGTGAGCTACAGTCGTCTAGAAAGTGCTACGAGCTGGGTGGGAGTTTGACGTGGAGGTGGGTGTGAATTTGTGTGTATATGCAGAGGTATATATTTTAAAGAAGAAACCATGAAAAATATTAAGTTTTGTTGTCATCCACCTCCTCAGCTACTGGTTTAGCTATTCAAGAACAAAAACAAAAAGCACATGCCCCAGGTCTCTAAGGTACACCCAGGGGAATATCTAGCTGATTTTTATTTATTTTGCATTCTGATATTCGAATGCGGGAAGTTGGTGACATACAAACTGATTATATATATGAGGTCCCTCGTTCTGTCTGCAAAGCCCAGCTATGCCCAGCTAGTAATGACAGGTGCTCAGGCAACCCTGTGTGGCCTCTTGATGTGACTCTAATGTAGGTATAAAGACACTTCTGTGTGAGCCACTTCAGGACCACCCACGCGGAGTTTTTTAAATCCTTCCAATGCAACATTGGGTCCATTGACTTTTCCATCAGGACTGCAAACCCAGAGGGCAACTATCCACCAAAAGAAGAGGTGGCCCCAGAGGAACAGGGGACCCCAGGTTTGGATAAACATTGGCATCAGAAAAGGAAACTTGTCAGAAATGGAGGTCCAGGAGGATTTCCGGATGGGAGGGCCTCACTGGAGACCATCGAGGGACTGCTGACTTCTCATTCAGGACGCCCCAGCTCAAGGAAACTGTCCCTCCCAGGATGCGTGATGGGGAAAACGGCTCTTAACTATTTCCCCTGGAAAGCACCACTGATGAGCGCCAAGGTGATTGTGGGGGCTTCTTGCCTGTTGGATGGGGAAGTGCAGCAACCGTGGTGCATCAGATCCCGCAGGGCACAAGGTGTTCCAACAGGCCAGGGAAGAATCCAGTGCTGGAATGCTGGAAGAGGGGTTTCCACTGTGGCGTGTTTTCTGGGTCCTTGCCAAAAATATTTCCTCAAATTCTCCCCCAAAAGACAAGGGCAGAAACTGGAGAGAAGGGCTGCCCTGTGCAAGCCTTGTCCCGGCTGCCCGTGGGCTAAGAAATCTGTGAGAAAGTCCTGGAACTTGAGTTTTCTAGTTCCCTTCTCATTACCTTCCCAACCTCAGAGAGAAAAAATAAATAATTCAGACGAAGGATGAGGGTGTGGCAGATTGAGAGCAGGTTTGCTAGGTGACAGGAGAGATCTGTGGACAGGGCGCCTGTGCTGAGGTTGGAGGTAGCTGGAGGGACACAGGTGCCAGGAAGGTTCGAGAAGACCAGGGCCGCAGCTCCTTTGTCTCCGTCTCCCGCCTGCCCGCCCCTGGGCCGTCTTCATCCCGGGAAGCCAGCTGTGGCGTGTAGGAGAAACGGGCCCTGTCACGGCTGTCTCTGGTGTGTTATTGTTAGTGTTACATTACAAATCCCGTTTCCATGCCAGGGTCTCTCGGGGGTCGTAACCGGGAGGGCCGTGACCTTGTCAATAAACAGAACCCCAATCCTTAATGTAACCACTGTGCCTGCCCTGGGCCTGGGCCTGGGCCCGCCCCGGGGTTTATGTGCCAGACTCTTCTCCCAGGCAGGAGCCCTCCAGAAAGGGCACAGAAGGCGCCCACGTACCGGGGTAGGCGTGGTCCGTGACCACGCAAGGCCTCCCCACACTGGTCCCACCAGCTTGCAGGACTGTTGCCATGGGGGGAGTCTCTCTGGCTGCCTCCTCGATAAAGCTCCGTTTCCCTTTGGAGACCCTCTGGGAGATTAGCTGACCCATCTGATGCTGAACAGGAGTGCGAGTAGGAACACTGAGTAACAGAAAGCTCACGGAGGCTGGAGTGACTTGGACACACACTCGGCTGGGACTCGTGGGTGACGGCTGCCCACGTGAAATCTTGTTTCGCAAATCAACCTGCCCAACGTTGTGTGTTTCCCTTCCCAGTGCAGAGCCAGCTGAGGAATGATGGGTAGAACCAAGTGGGGGGGGGGATAAAAAAGAAACAGGAAAGAACAGGGCTCAACTCTCCTCCCTCATCCAACAGATCTTCCCTGAGTATCTCCCATGTGCCAGGAACCCAGCCCACAGTGCACGAGTGCCAGCAAGGTACAGGGCCGTCCCCGCAGGCTGCGGCTGGGGAGCCGTTCTCATTTGTCGGTCTTGCATCTCACACCCACCCATCCCAGAACTCCCAGACTGGACCTCCACAGCCTCACTCTCCCTAGAACCCCGCAGGTCGGCCTAAAGGAAACAACATTCTTCGGTGTCTACTGTAGGGCTGAAATCTTGACAGAGAGACATACTGAGAGAGAGCGAGAACTAGACTCTGCCCCTGAACATCGGCTTGGAAGTTCAGCGCCACTGCTGGTTTGCTTCTAACACAGCACACAGTGTCTGCCTGGGTGTGTGTGCGGGAGGGTGATGAGGTGAGCTAAGTGGGGATGACACGACTTCTGCTGAGCTGATTCGACTCAGTTACAGAGCTGGACGGGAACTTGAAGGTCTAGAAACCAACCCCTCTTCTTTAAGTAAGGAAACCAAGGCCTGGATGGAGAAAGGCGTTTGTCTACAGTCACAACCCCAGCACCTGGTACTAAAAAATATGACAGGGGGGAGAAAGAAACCACCAGAAGAGGGTGAGACCGGAGCCACAGAGATGAGCAGGTGGCCAAAGGCCAGCTTCACTTCTCCATCCTAGTCTCCCGCTGTCCTCACACGGGAGAGGGAGGCACCATCGTGAGCCCAGCCAGGGACCTCACGGACACGTGGTCACTAGGTCAACCCTGAGGCAGGCGCCCAGACACCTCACATAGTCAAGCATCTGGAGCAGCGCCTGCCTGCAGTAACTGTCCAGCACACACAACTGCCCTGCTGGCCTGCCGGGGCGCAAGTCAGGAGTGAGGGAGCAAGGAAGGGCTGGGCTCAGCGGGCCTCTCTGCATTTCCCCAGAGCAGCTGAGGGCACCTGCCTCACAGTTCCGGCTTCCACATCTATCTTCATGAACACACAGGACCTATAAAAACCAGCAGTCTGGACCCGTGGCTCCCACTCCAGAGTTTTTCACTACTGCAGGCTCCAGAGTTTTTACACAACTCCCCTGGTGCCCCTTTGTCTCAGAAATCACTTGCCTCATGCAAAGATGGCTTAACTATCTCCTAAATAGATGGGCGTGTGGCTGCAATTAACAAATTCATTTTTAAAAAATTACAGAATATAACAGGTATATAACATCTTCATCGACTGTCAAAGAACCATCAAGAATATAAATGCGGGCGGTGCCTGTGGCTCAAAGGAGTAGGGCACTGGCCCCATATGCTGGAGGTGGTGGGTTCAAACCCAGCCCTGGCCAAAAAAAAAACTCCAAAAAAAAAAAAAAAGAATATAAATGCTATCATAGTTACTCTATTGGTATTCAAAAGTGATCATCCTGCTCATAATGGTTAAAAATCTTTGTTCTGAAATGCACACCCACACAAGAGAAAAACACAATTGAACTCAGGTGGGGCGAGGAAGGGAGGGGGGTAGGGGATGGGTGTCCTCTCACCAAAACTTGGCACACCTCCTGGGTGAGGGGCACAACCACAACTCGGACCTAACAAATGCAAATAATATAACCTTACTGTCTATACCCCCATATTAAATTAAAAAAACAATCACTGTTCTGGACCTGTCTCGTCATTACACAAGAGCACTTCATAAACTTTGGCCAGAGAAGAGGACAAACCTACCCAAAGTCCCTGGGCCCTTCCCTTGGGGAGCAGAGGTGGGCATCAAACTCAAGTCCCCTCCGTCTGTCTAGTTGCCACATGCCTGCAGGTGGCACTGCCCAGTTCAGCTCAGCCTGTTCTGAACAGTTATGGCAACAGAGCCAACATGTGCCAGTCACCGCCCCTTCACACGCACCGTCACCACGGTCCTCGCAGAGGCTCCTATTTTAAAGGTGAAAGGAAAGGAGGCCTGGAGGAGTTCTGTGGTGTTTCCACTGCTGAGTGATTAGTAACGTGCAGAGAAAGGATTGAGTTTTTGACTCCAAAGGCCAAGTTCTCACCCACTTCACTGCATACAGCTTGTGAAGCACACACAAAAATCACCGGTACTTATTGGAATAAAAATCAAGGACATTGGAAGGCAGCCCTCAAGAGCAGCATCTGTAGCCCATAACTCCTGCTGCCGGCAAGGAGTGGCAGGAGGCGAGGAGTCCCCTGGAGAGGCCAGGAGTCCCTGGAGAGGCCCTGGCCAGGGGGAGCAGAGCCCGAGTGTCTCCTGAGAATGTGATTTCCTAGGCCCCATCCGCAGAGACTCAGAGAAGAATCTGCAGTTCTTACACACATCCCAGGTGCCTTTGAGTACAACCTAGTCTGAGAAAGAGAGGCCTAGAAGACCCCAGACAAGGTGTTAGTCGGGGACAGAACACTGAAGGAATTGGAGAGCAAGAGGATGGTAGGTTTCCCCCCCAGCCTTGGGGGGTCTGGGGAGACTGTCATGGGAGGGCAGCCATGGGAGGCCTGGGGGGCAGCCATGGAGGGTGGGGGATTTGGCTGAGCCCCAGACTCCTCTGACTCTGCACAAGGCCTCTCCTGCTATCCTCTCCACCTCCGCCAGTCCCCCCAACCCCACTCTTTGCAGAGGGGGGGAGGGGTCCCTTTCACATTTCTGGGTGGGCAGAAGGTTTGCGTGTGTTTGTTTAGAGCAAGGCCTGTACTGAACTGGCACAAGTGAAACAGCTTTTATAAATAGATGTGAGCATGAATGGTTTTTATGATTAGCTTGTTTTTAATCACCATGCTTGACCGGTGTCTGTGTTCGACTAAGTAAATATTTCTATGGTGACAGTATACACAACACAATGGCCATTATTCAATGTTAATACAAGTACCATATGGGAGGTCTTATCACGCTGGAGCTCAAAGCATAATAAAAGCAGATAGGAACAGATAGGCAGGGGTGGGTCTGGCTGTACCCGGCTTGATAAAACATCTGCCCTGGCAGACCCTGGCCATGTTAAGTATTCACGCAGAGATGGTTCTCCTGGGGAACTCTGGGGAGCACATCAGATAACCACGGGTTCCGGTTTTTTCTTTTTACTAACTTGGTGACCTTGGATGAGTCTCTATACTAATTGTTTAAACATCCAGGCCTTGATTTCCCAATTCTTAGGCCTTTGCACACCTCTCCAGAGAGTAATGAAGATTAATTAACAGGGCAGAATCCTTGGGTTCTATATTTAGAACAAAGAAACAAAGAAGGGTGGTGCCGAAACAAAACCGTCTCAGTATTTTAAGAAGCCTGATATATAAAAAGCCAGTGCATTTTTCATTGACCGCTGGAAATTTGAGAAAACGTGGAGTTTCCTGAGATTAGCAAAGCAGCCTTGGACAAGACAAAGCCTCCTCGGGAATGCAGTAGGCTGCCGACGTGGCCAGCTGACTTTCCACTCAGGGGGACAGCTAGGGTGATAAAGGACTCGAAACCAGAATCATTCTCCCCCGAGAAAGGGCTGAAGAGAGTGTTAGAGGTGTTAGCCTTGTAGAAAGCGACATTTCACCCTGTTCTTGAAAGCGTTAATACTCTAACTTGCCTTTTATGCCTTAACTTAATAAAACAAGGATGTTTAGTGCAGTACACTGTTCATACTCTGTGTATCATCTGGCACCATCTTCGTGACATGCCCTCCATAAATGAGAATGTTCCACCCTACCCTTAGTCTCTCGCGTCTCTGTGTCCTAAAAAAGATCAACAATAATAGCAACTCTTACTACTTGTTTTGTGCTTTCCATCTACAAAACGCTTTTGCAGTCATGAGTTGTCACAGAACGTGGAGACAGTCAGCTCACGCAATCTGAAGATGAGCAGACAACCTCCGAGAGGTGATTTGTCCAGAGGCAGGGTCTGGTCTGTATAGAGCTGGAACTAAAATCCAAGAGTCCAGCTCTGCAAGCCCAACCTTTAAGGAGCCTCTTTGCATTTGTAAACTGAATTTCTCCCCAGGGAACAGTGTCCTCCTGGGTGGTCTGGGCAGTGGGTTTTGCTGAAAGAAATGGGGGTGCGATTTGAGGGTGTGGCCAATGTTTCTTTTCCTTCTTCTCCTTCCAGGCCTTTGCCACCACCCCAGCACTTCCCTGACCCCATGGTAAAAATTAGTCTGGTGGAAAATTAAGTTAATCTGTCTCCTTTACTGTCAGGAGGATGTCGGGTGAGAAGAGATGGCACCTGAAAAATGCTCAGGACAGAGACACGGATTCCCGACATAACGGGCTTCCTTCCACCTGATTTAGTGACCATACGTCTACAAGCAGTTTGTTCTTAATCATATTTGGAGTGGCCACTGCGGAAGGCTGATTAACACCGTGCAGGGCATGTGGGCTGAGAAGAGGACTGTACACATCTAGGTGGGCAGAGGACTGCGTGAGCCAACCGTTGGTTGTGTGTCAAGCCCTAGTTCAAACCAACTCGTGAAAACAGAGGGTGTGTCAGGCAGGTTTCCATGTTCCCAGCAAGTCCCGGGCCTGTCCCTGGCCAGAAGGGATCTGCCCTCATACCAGGTGCAGAGCTGGGACTCAGGAAAGTCACCGTGTGTGACTCGGAGACAGCACATCCCGGTCAGGAGCAGGGAGGGCTGTGGAAAGCACGAGTGCTCTCCTGTCCACAGCCGGGCGGCTGCACAGCACGGCTGGTCTGCTGCTGGTCTCCGCTCTCCTTTCTCCACCCAACTGCCGTGCATGTTTCTGATTATTCTGTGGATTTGTTTTGCCCTGATGGGTGGGAAAGGCTGGTGAAGCAATAATTGTGTAAGTGAAAGCAATGCCTCTCTGGTGTCCTCTACAAATTCCCACAGTCTTTGCTAATGCCTCAGGGTCCTTCAGGGTTTAGAATTACAGCTCTCAGTAAACAGCCCCAGACTCCCACCCCCATGTGTTGTCATGAACCGGCACCAAGTCAGAACAGCAACTTGCACAGCCAGAGCTGCACCACACTGACGGGGGCTGAGCAGAACTGTACAACTAGAAACTGGTGACACGGGGCAGGAGCACATGGCAGGTGATAGGGACTGAGGCTCATGGCAGGTGATAGGGACTGAGACTCATGGCAGGTGATAGGGACTGAGGCACATGACAGGTGACACAGGACAGGCTCACGGCAGGTGACACGGGGCAGGAGCACATGGCAGGTGATAGGGACTGAGGCACATGGCAGGTGACACAGGACGGGCTCACGGCAGGTGACACAAGACAGGGGCTCATGGCAGGTGACACAGGACGGGGCACACGGCAGGTGACACAGGATGGGGCACATGGCAGGTGTCATGGGGCACATGGCAGGTGATAGGAACTGAGGTACACAGCAGGTGACACAGGACAGGGGCACACGGCCGGTGACACAAGACAGGGGCTCATGGCAGGTGACACAGGACGGGGCACACGGCAGGTGACACAGGACAGGGGCTCACGGCAGATGACATAGGATGGGGCACATGGCAGGTGTCATGGGGCACATGGTAGGTGATAAAACTGAGGCACACAGCAGGTGACACAGGACAGGGGCTCATGGCCGGTGACACAGGATGGGGCACACGGCAGGTGTCATGGGGCACATGGCAGGTGATAGGGACTGAGGCACACAGCAGCTGACACAGGACAGGGGCACATGGCAAGTGACACAGGCAGGGGCACAGGGCAGGTGACACAGGGCACATGGCAGGTAATGGGGACTGAGGCACGTGGCAGGTGACACAGGACAGGAGTACACAGTAGGCACCACATCAGCCACTTACACGCATCCACAGATTTAGCCCAGGGGAGAAAGTACTGTCATTACCTGCTTTTGACAAGTGAGGAAACTGAAGCACAGAGCAACAAAAAGCCTGGCCAAACTCACACAGCTGATGACCAGACCTCAGCAGCTTGGAGCCCTGCCCCTTCCCAGGAAGCCAAGAATGGAAAAGCCCAAAGTTGGGAGTTATTTTTATCCTTCACCCTAGCCTTAACATCACTAATTAAAGAAATGAAACACGCATTAAACAAAAACTCTCTCCTTCACCAGTGGGACATTCTTAAGTAAGAGTCGTGCTAAGTCTCTGTCCCAAGGTGGCTGCCAGCCATAAGCTTCTGGCACGGTTATTGTATTTCAAAGGCCTCGTGTGGAAAGGCCTTCGAGAATGTACTGAGTGGAGAGGTCAGCTGTGTTTTCCTGTCCGGACGGCTCCACCAACCTGTGTAAGTCAGGCTTCTATGCTAAGTCATTTTTCTAGCTGGGGTGGCAAGTTGTCCGAGTCATCCAGCCCCCATCTTTTCTTCCCTTCACTAGTTGGAGGTGAGAGGAAGAGGGTCTTGGCCCATGGAAAAGTATTTGCTCTTTTTCTACTGAAAACTAAGTAACAGCCAGGTGCGGTGGCTCACACCTGGAATCCTAGTGTTCTGGGAGGCTGAGGTGTATGGATCATTTGGGCTCAGAAGCTGGAGACCAGCCTGAACAAGAGCGAGACACTGTCACTGCTAAAAATAGGGAGGCTGAGGCAGGAGGATCTCTTGAACCTAAGAGTTGGAGGTTGCTGTGAGCTATGATAATGCCACTGTCCTCCAGTCTGGGCCACAGAGACTTTATCTAAACAAACAAACAAACAAAACCTAAATAAGTCAAATAAGTCAGCTTTGCCCTTAGTAATTCTGGATTATCACCAGCTGACCCATCATCTTGGCTTTCAGAGGAGAAGAGAAAAAGAGTGATTTTTGAGGCAGTGGCCAGGAGAGCCCCTTGTGTTTGGAATATGAGCAAAATGCTTATTAGAAGGATTGGGGGGGAGAGAGAAGGATTTGGGGAAACATAAACAGAAGGGAAGCAGCAGGAGGGTCTAAGTACCAAGCAGAAGTCACCATTTAGAGACCGTCTTTGCATTTCAATGTTTTCATCTAGATTCTCTGTGGTCTCTTTAAAACACACACACACACACACACACACACACACATAGCCTCCTGAGAATGTTTTCCCAAAAGTGATAATATTCATTTGACTCTTGATGATATAAAATATATCCTGGGATAAATATCATTCTAACCCGATTCTTATATTTTTTAAAAATGGTGCAGGGTTAATCAACTCTGGGGATCTGATCAACGGTGATGGTTCTGATGAGTGGAACGCCCCTCCTGAGTCTCTGAGTCTCTCTGATTTTTAGTTGCCAGTGTTCTTAAATCATCAGGAAGATACATGCCAGGCCATTATTTATCTCCAGCCATTATTTCCTCTTAAATTAAAAGAAGATAGAAGTTCCATTTATATACTACTAGGAGGGAAATAAATTGCTGTGATGTTCCCCAAAGGCAAAGTCAGGGAAAGCCTTCATTGGCACACTCACCAAACACATGCACACTCACACACACACAAAAAAAAAACCAAAAACAAACAAACAAAAAAACCTTGAAGGGAACCAAAGTGTCCACTAACACACAATATGTATGAAATAATAGTCATGAAAAATAGAAAATATTTAAAAAATGTAGAAAGGTGAATATGCTGCCTTGTCTAGTGAAATAGCAAGTTTCAAAACAAGATGTGCGATAGTGGCCCACTTATTTAAAAAAAACAAAAATGTGTGTGTGTGTGTGGGTGTGGTGTGTGTTGTGATATTCGCAGAGAAAGCCACACTCAAAGGATTTATGTGTAACTCACCCAGTTGTTTTCAGTTGTAAGATTGATTATATCTGATGCTTGGTTTTGTCACCTCGTTTACATTCCGTAAATTTTTACAATAAAATATGAAAAAAAAGTCCTCCGGGATTGATATTTAGAATTTACTTTGCTGTCCCCACTGTGCAGAGAGAGCTCTGTCCCCTCTCACTCGGGTAACAATTCTCATCCTACCCAGGCCTTTTAATCAAGATGCTGGCTGTCTTGACAACTGGATTAAGTTATTTTTTTTCTGCTGCTGTTCATCAGCAGGACCTTTCATAAACTGACACGTGGCATTGGCGCTTGTTTGTTTGTTTGAATTTTTCAAGGTCCGTGAAGTTGTGAATTGGCCCACCTTCATGGTACGTTCTCCCATCTCCTGCACCAGGGGAGTTCAGTTCAGCTGCAGGGACTGAACCGCAGCCCTTCAAAGTGACAGAGGTGATTCAGGGGAGTTCAGTTCAGCTGCAGGGACTGAACTGCAGCCCTTCAAAGTGACAGAGGTGATTCAATTCAGCAATCACTTTTTGATTGTCAACAGGTGCAGAACATAACAGGAGAAAGAGTGGGGATGACACCAGTAAACAATTCTGAGCCCCTGATGTCGCCGAGCTCAAGGCCTAGGGAGTGAGGCAAACACGGGTGTTGGTGACCTCACTGCAGCCACATGAAAGGCACAGACAAGTGCCTGTCCCAAGTCCCTGACACAACCTGCACCTCGGCCAGCTTCTTACAAAATGCTTATTTGCTTTATTCTTGTCAACATGTCACCATCTGTAACTATCTCTAAAAGGGAAAGACTGATATTAGTAGATTTAAATGCTCCAAAAGCAAGGACTTTTTTTCTCTCACGATGGTGATTTACTAAACTCCAAGCCACTCATTCAGGGGTCAAATGTGATGATATCTCCTTGTGTCACTGAGGTCACCGGCTCATCACCTCGAGCTCTATAAACACTTCATTTTGCAAGTGAGGAAATCAGAAGATGGAGAAGAACTGAGCTGTGTCACGTTCTCCCTGGAAGCCCACTGTGAAATCCACGGCGGACCTCAGCACTGCTGCTTAAAAGATGGGCTCAGGTCCTCCAGCTGCTCCTTCCTGACAGTGTGTGTGAAGGTGGGAGGCTGGGTGCAGGATGGACCCTGCTGTCACTGCTGGGCAGGGAAGAAACCAGGCTAAAGTTTGCCACAACATCTCGTCCTACCTCTTACTGTGCCGGTGATAGGCATCTTGTTGCCTTAGAGACTGTCAGACCCGGCATCTCCGTGTCTGCCGAACACTCCGCGGTTTCTGAAAACAGGTGTGGCCTGGTTGAGCGCAGCTTAGCCACAGTTTTTTTATTTAAAGTTGCTTTGACTCTGGAGGCTTTTACCAACTTTCCAAATGTCACTCAGTCTCCCTGGGGGCTATTCATCAAAGTCACTGGTAAACTAGTTTCTTCCTTGTTTTTCTCTGTATTTGAAGAGATGCAATACCAGATAGAGGAAAAGCTTACAGAAGCAAAAACTCGTTCTAAGTGACAATTGTGTTAGTTGTGGCTTGTACATTAACAACAGGCTCTGGTCCTCCTGCCGGTGGTGTGGCTTTTGAGGTAAATTACATGAAAAAAACCAGCTCTCATTTTGTAAACTCCAGTGGGTTACAGAGCTGGGGGAGCTGATGCTATCACTGAGCCCCCAAATGTGGCCTTACAGGGAGAGCACTTATGACCAGTGACGGCATTGCAGTATTTTAATATTGGGGAACTCAGCAGGAAACATAAGTGCTATTCAGCTATAGACATATCACAAAAAAAAAAAAAAAATTAAAAAAAAAAGGGAAAGACAAGGAAAAAGCAAAAAAAAGAAAGCAATGTCAAACAAGTGACTATCTGGATAAAGTTGTAAAAATCAGTGAGTGTGGAAAGCATTGAAGAAACTGGTTTTAGTTTGCTAGAGGAGAGATAAGTTTTTTTTTTTTTTTTTTTTTTTTGCAGTTTTTGGCCGGGGCTGGGTTTGAACCCGCCACCTCTGGCATATGTGACCCGCACCCTACCGTTTTGAGCCATAGGTGCTGCCCAAGAGAGATAATTTTTTAAAAGTCTATACAACTGACTTCAAATATTTTTTTAAGTTTTTATTTTTATCTTTTTTTTTTTTTTTCCGGCCGGGGCTGGGTTTGAACCCACCACTTCTGGTATACAGAGCCAGTGTCCTACTCCTTTGAGCCACAAGTGCCACCCTATTTATTCATTTATTGAGAGAGTGTTACTCTGTAGCCCTGGGTGGAGTGCCCTGGCATCATAATTCACAGTAACCTCAAACTCTCGGGCTGAAGAGATCCTCTTACCTCAGGCTCCCAAGCAGCTGGGACTATAGGTGCCCACCACCATACCCAGCTATTTTTCTTTCTATTTTTAGTAGACATGGGGTCTTACTTTTGCTCAGCCTGATCTCTAACTGCTGAGCTCAAGTGATCCACATCCTCGGCCTCATAGAGGGCTGGGATTACAGGAATGAGCCAGGGCGCCCAGCCTGACTCAAATATTTAAAAAGATAGCATGTGAATACACAAGTAAGCATGAACTTTAAAACCAGAAAGGTAAACTGACACCTTAAGAGGAGAGGAATTCAATTCCAAGGGGACAATGAGAGCCACCTAATGTCAGTGGAACGGCTGCCTCGGGACGATGCAAGTCCCCATCACGGAGCCAGTGCAGGGAACTGAGTCTGATGCTGGCGGTGGAGGGTGGAGAGACTCCGCAGAGTGGGAGACTGTGCTGGACCTCTGGGCCTCTCCGAGCAGGCGATGCTATCTAATTAATTGCCAGTCACTCTCAAGGTTTGCCTCACTCTCATCTCTGTGTTACTGAAATCGGGATTCTCTTCCCGCTAACTGTGAGATAATCGAGTGGATTCCCATCTTCAGTCAGCAGAAGTGATAATGGAAGAGAGATAAATTGCAGGCTGATTAATTAGTGTCCCCGAGCCTCGGTTTAGGAAGATGGAGAGAACCCTGGGCTCGTCCCAGCCTTGTGTTAACACCACCTGACACCAACCTGGTGCCCATTTCTTCCAGCTTCCTCTAAGGACAAAATAAGCTCCCCTTTGTCTTTTTTTCTGGGTGTTTGGGTTTGAGGATGGTTTGATCTTCCATGTTCTGTTGTTTTCATTTGTTTCGTTGGCCTGGAGTTCCAAAACACATCTCAGCCAACATGTGGACGGGCAAAGCACTCTGATCTCTGTTGCTGGTGAGAGTTAGACGTGTACAATCTACAGTCAAGCCTGGGTCTCAGCTCAGTGCCCTGTAGGCCTTGAGCCTGGCGCCTGCTGTTTCACTTCGATGGACCTCCGTTCCCTCCTTTCTGAAATGGAGCAAGCACTCCTTTCCACGTTTATAGGAATCAAATCAGAAATGCAAGGCTGGCAATGTACTTTCTAGGCACCTTTCAAAATCAAGTTAGAGTTATCCAAGTTTCCTGAATTCTGTGTTGTGCTCAGTGTGAGGTATAAAAAGCTCATTCTTCCCTCCTTGCATGAGATTTTTTTTTTGTCCTCAAAAGCAACATTTCTTGGCCTTCCAGTAGGTTCTATTGGTAGAAAGGCAAATGATTGATGAGAACCATGGCTTTGAGTCTACACAGAACAGGAGGAGTGCAGCTGGAAAACTATGTCTTTCTCCAACTTTCAACTCTAGGGTGGCATAAGATGACCAAACAGATAAGTTAACAAGAACTAGTGGGTTTTATTTCGCAAGGCTAACAGCTTAGAAGATAAACTGAAAATTCTCAGGAAAGATTGACACTATCAAATCCCAAGCTCCAATTATTTGTGCTTGTTAATTGCAAAGACTTAACATTCCATCCTCGTTTTTTATCTGGAGGAAAATGTTCATAGACAGTCCCTCCCTTGCCAGCCAGCAAAAGAAAACATCGGCAGTAAAAGAAATAAAACATTTCACAGGACGGGTTCAGAGCTTCTCACAGGCTGGTGGAGAATAAAAGGTGCAACCACACTATGCAAATATCTCCACCAAGACATATTTTGCTCCTTGATTCAGGCCTTTTCTGCTTAACTTTGAGCCCCTATGTTTTGTTTTCTTTACACAGAATCGTAGAAGATAAGTAGCCACAAAGCTTCACTCCGTTTTCAAAGGTGCAGTTAAAATGTTACACTTCTAAATTGTGGCGACGAGACACGCCCTGAAGAAAGAGCTTTACACCTTCACAAGAAAACAGAGAAACCAAGAAATCTTGTGATGTCTTGTGCATAACAAGAAAAATGTGCCCTAACCTTGAAACCCCATTTGAGCAGTGAGCAGGACCACACCATTCACTCCAAAGCCGGGAGGGCTCATGCTCGCTCACTACTCCCAGTGTTTTCCAAACGGCACCTGCGATGTTGAGCTGCTTCGTATAACATGTTTCACCCTGAGGCCTCCCCCTTACACCTGCCTTCCGTATTTCAGGCCCTACCTTTTCCTAACATCAGATTCTTCATGAATGAAGGAGAAGCCTGCCTGTGTCTGTTCCTTAGGGCGTGAATCTCCAGTGACGAGGACCAACCCTGCAAAGTTATGCACATTCGCTGGCATTGCCTGCACATCCACGCCAGCTATCCGTGTGTAAGTGGGAGTTCCCAGACAGACAGTCTTACGAGGAAGGAGCAATTACAGCTGCAGAGGCTTAGTGCAGGATGGCAAACTGGCAGAAAAGGTTAGCTGGAAAAGTCACACCATTCAGAAAGCTGCCTGCGTGGCCTCGATGGGGAGTCAGCACCATGGGAGAGGAAGGACTCTCAACAACTTCCTGACATGGTAACTCACTCGGGAACAGGGGCCCTGCCTTTACACCGACACTTTCACCCGACACCTCCAGCCTGTGGAGTGCAGGGTTCAATGGAGGGCTGGGTAATCAGGCCGCCCCAAGCGAAAATAGAAACTAGCAACTTGGAACACAGATGCTGTCCATCTCCCCCCACCACCCGATAGTTATTGAACGCTCCAGGGTTACCAAGGTATGACCATGGCAACTGATAACTGGGTTTACACTGAACACTAAATGTATGCATTTTGACAGCTGATCATTCATAAGTTTCAGATATTTAAGCAGGAATCCAATCGCTACTTTCTGAGCATCTATTAAGTGTGAGGCAAAGTGCTGAGTACTGGGAGTGTAAGACATGGCCCTCGCCCCAGGGACCATAAAGTTCCCTAGACAGACAGTCGGAACAGTAAATGAAGATGCTGCCAGTTGTGCTGAGCTCAGGGCACAAAGGAACTTACAGCAGGGTCACCTGGTAAAGACTCACAGTGTCTGAGCTGAATCCAGAAAGAGCGGAGAGGGTCGTCCGGTGAGGACAGACCAAGGCTGTGCCTTCCTGGCAACAACCCACCCTCAAGGTAAGAGGCATGAGAATATATGAAGGGAACTGTGTTTCCACATGATGAGACACAGGGAAGAGAGGAAAAATTGAGAGAGAAATTTGAAGAGATTAGGGGCGATTACACTAGCTCTTACATGCTCTCAGTACCACTTATAGTCAAAGGCCTGTCTGGCTAAAACTTCCCTGCGTGTACCACTTGAATAACTAAGGTCATAGAATTAAGCATTTAGAGGTAACTTAATATAACACCCGCCACACGTGTCAGTTCTCTGTCTAACGCCCAGACAGACCCCCAGCAGCCTCTCCACCAGGGACTGGTGATGCCCTCCAGGGAGGCCAGCCTTGCAGGACACAGCAGCCTCCCTCCAGGTCTAAGAGCTGGAAGGAGGCTGCTCTGACCTTTCTTTGAGGAAAAGCAACCTGATGGTTCCTGCCCTCATGGTGTTTACGTTCGTTCCAGTGATTGTGTGACTTGACCATTAATTGTTGAATAAATGGTTTGGAAATTATCACAGACAAAACAGGTAATAACATAACAGACTACAGGGAGCCACTACCAGGGGTTTCAGACTTTGGGATTTATTTCATCTCAGTTCTACAACTCAGCATACAACTGAGAACCAGATACAGTCCCCGCTGCTGACGAGCTCGTGATATAAAGGCAGAGCATGGAGCCAAACAGGACACTTGGCGGAGTTCGTCTGCATGAACAGCCCCCCTGAACCCGACCTCTGGAGTGAAGAGAATGTCAAGACTGTCCGGAAACCTGGGGCAGCTCCTCCCAGGGCTGCCTGGAGAGAGGCTGGGAGGACAGACAAGAGACTGAGCTTCAAAGCTCAAAATAACGGCGACACAGAAAAAGATTAACTAAATCTGACCCTGGAATCTGTTTGCTGCCTCCCTTTGAAGAGTGTCAGCCCCCCTTCTCCCCAGGGGTTAGGATGGAGTTAGGTAGCTTGTGAGTTACGGGAATCATATGGGGTCTTTTAGAAAGAAAATCCCCCTTCCTCACCTAATGAATGTTATGTACTTTGAATCTGTCTCACAGTGAGGATGGTCTCTGTCAATGACACCAAACCAGGGGGTCTGGGCCCTGCTGTAATCCAAACACCACGGCACCAGCCAGGGAAGAGTTTAGGAGCAAACGGACTTCAGAACACTTCACGTCTCGTCCCACGGAAGCTACTCAGAGATCCCATTCGGTGCCTCCTCCGATTCTCACATTGGGTGTAAATCGTATGCCCAGCTTCTCCTTCCTATCCACAAACTGGAAAGCAACTTCCATTTTAGCTTCTTAAAACCAAGTCAATCTGCTCAAAACTAGCATGGGGTTATGAGCTCTTAACTCGTACCTCCGCCTCAAAGGGTTTCTGTGCGGATGTTTAAAAGCTCAGTCCCCTGGTGCGTCCCTTACGGCCCCTGCTCATGTAACCTGCTCCTCCCACTCCGAGTGCTTGGGAGCTGTCATTGTTTATCCATTTCAGACTGCCTCGCCAGACCCCAACTCTTCAGTCCATTATACTCTTGTATTACTTTCCTATTACTGCTGCAACAAATTACAAAAAATTAGTGACTGACACAACATAAATTTAATATCTTATAATTCTGGAGGTCCTAAAATCCATGGCTGCGCTGGCAGAGGAAGAATTTTCTTTTGCTTTTCAGGTTCTAGAACCTACCAGCATTCCTCGGCATTCCTCATCTTACGGCTTCTTCCTTCATCTTCAAAGCCAACAGTGTATCCCCTTTAAATTCCACCCCCCTCTCGTTTTTATGAGTCCAGCCAAAACACAACCGTTCTGGAGCACAGGACGTGGTGTCTGAATCCCTTACCTGTGGCCTCTTTTTTTGGGCCCAATGGCAGTTTTCACCTCCACCATCTGGACTGACCCTCTCCAGACCAGTCAATAGGTATTTCTAGAAGTCTACAGGCAAGCCCTGGAATTTTCATATGTGACACAGTGTCCCTGAAGATGGTACGGACTGTTACTTCTATCCTAGTCAATCAGCCCACCAGTAATCAAGAAGTAGGCATTAAGTTCCTATTACTGTGCCAGGTACTCAGCTGCTTGCAGGAAACACAGTGGTGAATAAAACAGACGTTCAAGCATCACCAACGGACAGCATCGTGTAAGCAAGCAGAACAGCAGAAAGGGAGCTGCAGCTATTTCCTAGGCAAACCTCCGTCAGCAGAAGAGCGGGACGCCCACTCAGGTAACGCAAAGGAGTGAGGGCTGGATTCTGCCTCTGCAATAAAGCTCCCTGCACCAGTTGCTCGGGGATAATAGGCAAGAAATAAAAGACTCAGACCTTGCATTGAGAAAGTTTTCAGTGTCATCTGGGCACATAGAAAATGACATGAAAAGAATTAGAAGTTCAAATCAAGAGCAGGGATAAAAGCACAATAGGGAGAATTATCCAGCAAGCACAGTGAGGGAGCAGTTAGCTCCTCTGTGAAAGGACTGTAGTGAGAAGCAAAGGAAGGGGCTGGAGAGACGTGTCCTGGGAGCAGGGAAAGACTTGGACTTGGAGCAACGTGTTTTCAGTGCTGGGGAAGCGTTGTTGTTGGTGTGGCAAAGCTGTCCCACAGAGTGCACACACACGGCGCCCACAAACCCCAAGAGAAGGCACTCTGTAAGTAGGATTGCAAAATTTAAGCTCCTTGGGGTATGGGGCCTTGTTTTATCTGTCACACTGGCCACAGAGCCCAAACTATCACCTGGCACCAAGGGGGCAGCCAGTCACTATCTGCTGAGTGGATGAACAGTTACGGGAGGAGAGGGATGAGCAGAGAGTTGCACTTTGGACCAGGAACAGTCACAGGCAGCTCTAGTGTCTCTCTAGAGGGCAATGTCAAATACCCAAAAGCCTGGCTCTGCCTGGGAACAAAGAAGCCAAGATGCAGAGTGGGGTCTTAAGTCACAGACGCGATTTGTGCCTTGGACCCGAGCAGGGAGCCTGCCACAGTTCTCGTGGGCTTGGCTTACAAAGCATAGGACAGTAAGAGTGGGCACAGACACCGGGGAGAATCTCTAGGGACTCCCTGTGCTTCCAGCACCCCATCCCTACTCAAGTGATCTCCACCCCTGGCCCCTGCACTGGGGGCCTAGGGAGGACCAAGCCATTAGCTGCTGAAGAAAATCCCACTGACTGCGGAGCTGCCGCAGTGAAGCATTAGACTGAATATTGGTGTGGAACGCAGGCCCAGGGCAGTTAATCGCCACACTCTCCATGTGAACAGTCTTCCCCTTCCTTCACTCCTCAGCAGGCCTCCCAATATCGCACACTTTGCAGAGTGCCTGTGAAAGTGCCTCAGTTTCTCTCAGTGTGCACCCTGAGATCCAGGAATCTCTTTGAGCCATCATCCCTATCAACTGGGGCTCATAAGATGGATTTTTGTGAATAGTGGGAGCTGTAGGACACTGTCCTTCAAAGAACAACTTTCCATCCTTCAGGCTGGGCACTGGCTGAGGGAAGAGCTGGAGGGGGCTCCTCCCCTGTCCCCATGGGCCCCTGGAATTTGCCCCTGGGCACCTCACCCTCTTACCCAGTTCTCCACTCCTCATTAGTAAAAACCAGAGGGGTCCCTGAATGCCCAGGGCACATCCCAGCAAGGAACAGAGAAAAAAAATACAAACAAAATAAAGAACAGGACCAGAGGGGACAGAGAGTGGCATAACCGTATGAGCTGTGGCCTCCCGGTGCCCATCTCAACCACCACCATCCCCACCCTCAGCTGCTTGCAGGGCAAGAGAGGAGATACAGCTTTGGGGTTCAGCCCGGGACAGTGCCACTGGCCGCAGGCCTGAGCACAATGCCAGGCTGCAGGAACTCTGGTCAGGATGGCTGAGCATAGCAGAGACCCACACACAATGGCTGGTGGCTGAGAATCAAGAACAGAAAATTAATCAGGGCAGTCGATGAGGAAAAGTGGGGTGGGGAGAGGGCTGAGAGGGTGCAGGGAGAGCCTCCAGGGCGCCCCGTGAGGAAGGCCACTTTCAGGCCACCGAGGCTCATCTAACTGAAGGGTGGTTAGCAGATGGCTCTCTACAGATGCGCAATGACGGGGGGCAGCCCCCACAAACATAGCTCCATCGCCCCTCAGGCTCAGAGCTAGCACTTGGCTCTGGCCTTGAGACAGCTGCAATGGCTTTCACTTCTGCGCAGACTAAGGTTAGAAGTTCAATCCATGCTGTGGTGGAGGCAACCCCTGCCCTCTCCTTGTTCCCACAGGCTCCATCCTCCCCTGCGCTATGCCATTTAAAGGGGCTATAACTTTCCCTGCCTTGGCCTGCCTACTCTTTGGGAATTTTACTATACATTTTAAGCATCTTAAATCAAAATTCAGTTATTTAGAATGATTTAATTAAATCATATGTACATGTGGGGCATGTCCAATCTAAGAAAATCGGGACAACTTAAAGAGGTGGTCAGTGTAGGGAGGTGGTCAGCTAAGGAAGTTCTACTATGTTGCCAATATTGAGGGTCTCTAACTTCTCAGAGAGAAGGTGCTGGCAACTGTTTCTAAAACTTAAATTCCTGTCTTAGCATTTTATTTTTTCTTAGAACTTATGACCATCTAACAGAGACCCTGTTAAATTTGTCAATCTGGTTCACTGCCTGTCTCCCATAGTAGAATGTTTGCTGCATAAAAGAGAAAGTTTCGACTCTGTTCACAGCGATACTCCCAGAGCCTAAAACAAAGCTTTGAACACATTAAAAACTTAATAAATATTTGTTATCAAATACTGTGTAACTTGACTCAGCCCTACTAGAACCATCAACTGTGATGCTAATAGCTTCTCAACAAAGCCATACATGACATAAAAAGGATAGGTACCTTTTCTCCTGTTTTAGACCCATAGTAACCCCCACTGGCCATGAGTGGCCATGAGCACTGGACCTCGACTAGTCCAAACTGAGATGGGCTGTAGGTGCACACTGGCCTTCATGAGTAATCATATACTATTTGCCTACTGAAATGATGATACTTTATATTATTAAATTTCACCTGTTTGTTTTTACTTTTTTAATGAGGCTCCTAGGAAATTTAAAATTGCGTTTCTTTCTACTGGAGAGTACCTGCTTTAGAATGTAATTTTCCAAGGCCTAAAAATGCTTTTTTGAGAAAATGCTGTACACAAATCGAAACATGAAAAGCCTAATCTAATCCCCTTTGTAGGGGTTTATGATTTGCTCTGTTATGTCGTGGGTAGGTGGTCTCCCTGCCACAGTTGGGCTTTCTGCAATTTCAGTTCCCTGTGATCAACCAAGGTCTGAAGATAGGTCAGTGCAGTACAGGGAGCTACCGTAGGAGAAAAGACTGCAACCGTGTAACCCTTATCGCAGTATGTTACTGGGAACACTATTATCAGTTACTGTCACTGATCTCTTACAATGCCTCGTTTATAAGTAAATTTTATCTTATGCATGTGTGTGTAGGAAGAGACATAGTATTTATAGGGCCTGGCTTCAGATGTCATTTGGGAGGCTTGGAATATATCCCCCAAGGATAAAGGGGGACTACAGTATTAGAAATGAAGGTTTTAGAAAAAAGGGATTCCCTTTTACATGATGCTCTTAATCTCTTTCTCTTCCAGACATAAAACAAACACATTTTGGTAGAGCGCACACTGGACTGGGGGCCGTGAGCACAGTGAGGGTAGAAGGGCTGTTTCTCACCCCCTAGAATGGGGTCATCATTCTGATTTGGCTGAATCCACAGGAGGTATCGGCTGGGTTCGTTCTGAAGTTTATATTCCTCCTGTTATGTTTCAAACATGTACTCTTCCTGAAATAGTTACCTGTAAGCTCTGTAGTGGTAGTATTTTCATTTTGTAATCTGTAATGAAAAGCTTTTCTTTTTCTTTTTTTTTTTCCTTTTGAAATAGATTCTGTGTCACATTGGGTAGAGTGACATGCTGTCATAGCTCACAGCAACCTCTAAGTCCTGGGCTCAAGTGATCCTCCTGCCTCAGCTTCTTGAGTAGCTGGGACTACAGGGTTGGGCCACAATGCTGGGCTAATTTGTTTATTTTCAGTGGAAATGGGGTCTGGCTCTTGCTCAGGCTGGTCTTAAAGGCCTGAGCTCAGGTGATCCACACACCTCAGCCTCCCAGAGTGCTAGGATTACAAGGCATGAGCCCCTATGCCAGGCTTAAAGCATCTATTTTCTGATGAGCCATTTGTCTAAAGCACGTTGGTTAAATCAAAGAAGGAAACAGTAAAGTTCATCAGAAAGCACAAATAGAACTAGCACCCAGGGAACTAGTCTACAAGAAAAACACATTTGGTAAATATTTTCTGCGCTGATCAGTAGAGGATATTTTAGGATAATAATATGTTGAACCTATCTGTGGGGAGTTCATAGCCTAGTGAAAAACTATGATACATGAGCGGTTAACTTCAACATGATGTGGTGATGATTCTCTGACACAGATAAAGCCTGGGTGCGACAGGTGTGGTGGAAACAGGAACCAGACCCAGTTGGCTTGGGGCGGGGGGGGGGGGGGCATGAGAGAGAGAACAAAAGCTGTGTCTGCAATTCAGAATCAATGATATTGATTACTTAACAATCAGGTCTTCCTTGTTTATCATCCTTGTATGACAGACACCCTAGATTACTTTGGAAATAATCACTCCCCCCTTATCAGGACTTTCACTGCAACTGTGCCTCCTGAGTCTGCTAATAAGGAGTGATGAGATCAAGGAAATAAGATATAAGACAGCTGTGATGAAGATTTTCTATATTTCTTTACTTCCCTTTTTTTTTTTTTTTTCTGAGACAGAGTCTCTGCCATCCTGGGGTAGAGTACTATGGTGTCATAGTTCACAGCAACCTCAAACTCCTGGGCTCAAGCGATCCTCCTGTCTGAGCCTCCCAGGTAGTTGGGAGTACAGGCATCCACCATGATGCATGGCCAATTTTTCTACTTTTAGTAGAGACGAGGCCTTGTTCTTGCTCAAGCTGGTCTCAAACTCCTGAGCTCAAGTGATCTTCCCACCTCAGGCTCCCAGAGTGCTGGGATTACAGGCGTGAGCCACCATACCTGGCCCATTTCTTTACTTTCTAAGAAACTCTCTGCTATCAAAAATGGGAGGGCAACTCTCTTCCTGGACTCTGATGACACGGTTTTACTCAGGCAGTCATCCTGGCCGGTCTGGGCCACCTGGCTCAAGCCTCTCTGAGCCGTCCAGCAAAATTAGGGTGCCTTCCTAAGCAAGTCTTGATCCTGACTGCAAAATTGCCTGGGGATGCATCTTTGGAGGGGACCGAAGACTTTTTGTTTAGGTAAGAGAAAAGGTCAGCTGACTTTGTCATAGGTTTATCTGATATCAAAAGCTTATGGAAATTCCTTCCTTCCGGAAGTAGCTTCTGGATCCTATCACAGACTTGAAATGTAAGTTAAGGACTTTTAATTTCTACCTAAACCAGGTTAGAAGTTCAATCCATGAACTCTTAACTCCACCTCATAAATAAATGAGTTCGTTATTAAGGGAAAGGAGTCATGTTATTCCAAATTTAGCAATTTTCATCAAACAAGGCTATCAGAAAGTAACAGACCAACCCCTTTTCTCCCAACGCAAAATGCCTTTACCTAAGACTGATGCAAAATTAGTCTTTACCTAAGCTAAGTTTCCAGGCTATGTCCTTGGCTTGTAATTAACATTTGACATAGTGAAAATAAATAGATATATTAGAATTATTCTACATTTACATTTAAACCATGTTAAAGAGATAGTTCATTATGAGGTTCCATGATCTTTTGGCATTCTATAACCAGTCCAAAAATTCATTTATAACTCAGAATACAGGAAAGATAGGCTTTTATCTGGTCAAACGTCTATAACCCATCATATTTCTTTAATTGCCTTGCCTGCCAGGAAGCCCAGATAGCACTGTTCAAACTAACTATATCAGCCTGGTTAGTGTCTCCAAAGGGGTATTCCATAGATCTCTACTGGAAGATGCTTTCAAAACATTCATTTAATGGTCACATACGTTAGAAGAGAGATTTACGATTCCATTCACATATTAACAATTCTAAAAGATTCGATAATAAATGTTTGGATTTATTTTATGCAAACTTTCCCAAACTTGTCTGACCACAGAATTCTGCCTCTGCCTCCTGCCTGTCATCCCAGGGCGCACAGAGTTGGGGGCGGCTGACCCAGGTCCTTGGCTGATTTACTCCCCACCTGCTTCTAGAGGTTCTTTTCATTTTTCTCCACTTCTCTGTCTACTTTTGATGCACACACACAGAGAAAGGCTGAGTGAAGTTCTGCTACTTCTTCTCGTGCAGCTATTACCTCCTGTCTGTTCCTGGCAGGACCTGCTCATGAACGAGAGCCTTCTAAGGAAAACCCACAGCCTTCAGGAAGTGGTGTGTGACGGCGCAGCACAGTCCCTGGAGAGTTTCCTTCTGAGTCAGGGCTGCCACACGGGGGTCCCCAGGAATTGACACCTCTCTGAGAAGATGTAAAGAGGCTGGGGCTGAGGTCATGACCGTCCCTCACTTCGTTAAGGGCCCTCGAGGGCTTCTCCCAAGTCACGGAGATTAACAGAATCCAAACCAGATTTCAGCCCAGGCCTCGCCCTGTCCCCGAATTCCCCTTGCTCCCTGGTTTTAACACTTCCTTAGAGCATCTTGGGTTGCCCATGTTTGGTTTCACATCCTTCCACCAGGAAAAGCACATTTCTGGATTGCAGCCCAAGCAGCACCATAAGCTGTCCCCATGGGTTCATTTTACATTTGCTCCCAAGTTGTTCTCATGGGAAGACTGACGAGGAGGGTGCTTGAGGGATGCCACATGCCCGGGCAGCAGTCACAGCGCTGCTCCCCATGTTCAGAGACTACGAACTTGTCTGCCCTGGGCTCAGCTCACTGGCTGTCTGCAGAGGCGCAGTTCTGTAAGGCCTGTTGGGCTGGTTTCTGCAGAAAAATCCTCTCACACTGCTGTGTAAGGAGTGGCACTGGCACTGCTGTGAAAGAATCCCAGAGCTCTTCTTAGACCTGATCAACTCATGCAAACTAGTGAATTTGTAATTGCTACGAGATTTCAGAAACACTGGCCAGTTTCTCCATGGTCATTATCTGTCTGGAAAGTTCTTACCCAAAGAACAACTTTCCATCCTCGAGCTTCCTCTCTCTAGAACTCTCTGGATAGTTCTCAAGCCATCTAGGCTACCCGTCATTTCTCTTTGAAACACAGAAAAAATTAGGCCCAGTGTTTGGCAGTGATTCGCCAGAAGTGGCCATTTAACCTGTTCCAGATTCAGCCCGTAGACTTTCCACCAACAGACAGTGCTGCTCCCTGGACCAAATCTATCATTTCAAAATCTTTTATAAAACCTTGACCCATGCGCCAGAATCTCCCGGAAATCCAGTTATAAGATCATATTTTAGTGGGAAAATAGGTGAAATCTGAATAAATCCTGCAGCGTAGGGAACTCTAATGTATTTATGGGAGAACTTAACATGCGACATCTATGTTTACATCCAAAGGTGTTCAAAACAGGTTCTTGGACAGATATTTGCACCCACCCCTGTTCCTAGCAACGTTAGTCACTCTAGTCCAATGTGTGTGATGCACGAGTGAATAAACAGAATGTGGTACATACACGTGGTGGAATGTTAGTCAGCCCTGAAAAATGACATTAGGACATAGGCTTAATGCAAATACACCTGGAAGACATTATGATAAGTGAAATAAGCAAGACTCAGAGGACAAAGTCTGCATGATCCTATTATCCAGAAATGGCAAGAAATGAGAAATGATGGGTAGCCTAGATGGCTTGAGAACTATCCAGAGAGTTCTAGAGAGACGAAAAGTGGGATACTGATTGCCAGGAACCAGGAGGAGGGAAAATGGGCAGATGGTATTTAATAGGGGCAGAGTTTCAGTTTGGGGAGATGAAAAGTCCTGGTTATAGATGGCGGCGATAGTTGCTCAACAGTATAAATGCACTTAACATCCCTGAACTTTGCACTTAAAATGATTAAACTAGGAAATTTTAGACGATGTAGATTTCAACACAATGTTTTTTTAAAAGGAACTTAATATTGGGGGAAATGGGGTGAAAGTGAAGGGTATTCTACATTCTCGATAGTATCATTGCAACGTTTTTTGTAAATCTAAAATTATTCTTCAAAAAGTTAATTAAAACATGAAAAATACTGGCAGTGCCTGTAGCTCAAAGGAGTAGGGTGCTGGCCCCATATGCTGGAGGTGGAGGGTTCAAACCCAGCCTGGACCAAAAAAAAAAAAAATTAACAACACTAATGGAGGATTAGATGATGACCACTAACAATGAGAAAAACATCCTTCTGACCTCCACACTCAACTGTCTCAGAATCTCTGGAGCTGGGAGGTACTCAAGATGCCTTATTTTTAATGACTTCTAAAATTTAAGAACCATTACCTCTTTAAGGTATTTCTGATAACTTTTTCAAATTATGTTCTTCCTTTTCTGCCTCTTTCAGTCAGTGGCAGAATAGTCTGCATGAGAATCCTGGGGCCGCCAACTCCTGTGTGGGCACTCTTTTACCACCGCGCTCCGACCAGGTCACCAGGCCCTACATGGGCCACTGGGACTGTCACAACCCAGAACTGATGTCATCTCCAGGTCCTGCCCCTTCCCTGGATCCTCTGTCTGTGGCTCCTGAGTCCCCTCCACTTCTGCTTCTCTACCTCATAAAAAAGACTCCACTCCTGGGAAACTCAGGAACCATGGACAGATGGGGTCGTGACCAAGCTTATTTCTTCCTTTCCTTACTCACTTTCTGTGACCTGTCTCAATCAGGGTCAGAGCCAGATGTGTAACTGAATACAAGAACAACAAGCAGGAAAAGGTGGCAAGAGCATCAAGCTTTTAAGCCTTCTCGCCCCAATGCTACACTCCATAAAATGAAAGGAGCAGGCTGCTGTGGGAGCCTGGGCCGCTTGGAGCCTGCAGGGTGGAAAAGAAAAACTCAAGGGGCTTCCCCAGCTTCGAAACTCTGTGATTCAATAAATACACAACAACACTCTGACCTTAAGTGGCCACTCTCCTTAGGAGCAAAGTGTGTACACTGAACAGCCCCCAATTTTTTAGCACTGGGGGCACTGGCATCTGTAGCTCAGCTACTAAGGTGCCAGCCACATACACGGAGGCTGGTGGGTTCAAACTCAGCCGGGGCCTGCCAAACAACAATGACAACTACAATAAAAAATAGCCAGGCATTGTGGCAGGCACCTGTAGTCCCAGCTACTTGGGAGGCTGAAGCAAGAGAATCGCTTAAGCCCAAGAGTTGGACGTTGCTGTGAGCTGTGACGCCACAGCACTCGACCAAGGGCAACATAGTAAGACTCTGTCTCAAAAAAAAAAAAAAAAAAAGATTGGCTCTGGGATGATTTAAACTAAGCTCTTAAAAGCAAGAAGACCTAGACAGCTTTCCCAGTGCCTCTGAAAGGGGGTGGTGCCGAGAGGGGACAGTACCAGTGGCACCAGAAACACAGCAGAAGTGACTAGTTCTTTGATGTGTGTGTAAATCACTCCTTTCCTGTTGCTTATTGTGTATTAAAGAAAAGGAAATGTAACAAGAACAAGTTCATATTCTGAGAAGGTTTGGGGGTGGTTATGCCCCCACTCTCACATCTCTCCTGTAATTTCTAGCCCTTTGTTCAAGCAGTAACTCCTCCCCTGGAGAGCCACATGACCTTGGGTCAGCTGGTCCAGTCTCTAAAACTTGGGAAATGGGAGTCTGAAGTTTGGAGACAGCATACTTGCTGCTTGGGGTGGCAAGTTGAGTACTTAGTACAAGTTGGGAACTAGTGATGAATGGTGCCCCAAAGCCACTCTTAGCAGCACTGAGTTCACTTTTTCGGTTCAGCCTGGGGGAGAAAAAGAAACAGGCCCACAGAGCCCAAAGGAACCTAGGAGGAAAGACAGCAGAGCTGGCGCTCAAGACCAGGCTCCTGGCTTGGTGCCTGTGGCTCAAGTGGCTAAGGCGCCAGCCACATACACCTAAGGTGGCGGGTTTGAATCCCCAGCCTGGGCCTGCCAAACAATAATGATGGCTGCAACCAAAAAATGGCCAGGCATTGTGGCGGGTGCCTGTAGTCCCAGCTACTTGGGAGGCTGAGGCAGGAGACTCGCTTGAGCCCAGGAGTTGGAAGTTACTGTGAGCGTGATGCCATGGCACTCTACCCAGGGGGACAGCTTGAGGATCCGTCTCAAAAAAAAAAAAAAGACCGGGCTCCTGCTGCATGGGCTGCCTTCACTGGTGGAGCCCACAGTACCCAGGCAGAGCAGCCTCCTTGAGCACCCCCACATTGCCCACGCTGGGGTCTAGGATGTCAGGATCTCGTAAGCCATGCCACAAACCCTCCAGGATTCTGCCATTCTCTTTCTGCTGCCTTGGTTCCCTTTTGGCACTGGATCATTCAGCCTATTTCACGGACCTTAGATTTTATATTTGTTGCCACTGAGGCTGCTATGATGGTGTTGGATTTCTTTGGCACTTGGAGGTGTGCAGGAGGTGCTTTTATAATTACTGACAGAGTAACTTCAGGGGCGCCCTATTTCTCAACTCTGAGAAACAAGCAAAAAAAAAAAAAGTCTCTATTGGGTCAACCACCTGCGGCTAAACAGAGAGAGAGAGGCTGAGCCGGTGAGACGTGGGAGGCTGTGAGTGACGGAGGCAAGGCCTCTGCATACCCTCCTTGCAGGCCATGGCTACTGCTGCCCAGCCCAAGCAGGCCCAGGAAAGAGGGCTCCACTCACAGGCTGGGGACACAGGCCACTATGGCGGCCGGTCAGCCCTTCTGGGTCTGAGTCAGAGCTGCGGCTGTCTCTGCTGTGTTCCAGACATGGGGAAGCCGTGGGGACTGGAAGGTCGTACGGGACAGTGTTTCCCCAGCAGCTCAGCTCTGTGTGTTTGCCTAGTGACCTTGGAGAAGTCCCCCTCAACCTCCCAGAGCCTCACACTGTCCACCTGTGAAACAACGCCAGCAATGCTCATTAAGAGCCAAGGGGCCTGGAAGCTGCAGATGTCCTGGGAGGGCATTTTTCTACTTGACCCTCCTCTGTTTGTCCTTGATAATTTTGTCTTTCAGCAGCCTCTGGAAAGAATTAAAATAAATAGCTTCCTCTAGTGAAAAGCTGTGTGTACAGTCACAGAAAAATAAATAACCCCTCGCCCTGGCACTTTCTTTTGTGCTACTTGTGTCACTGACTCACCGTGGGCCCTGGATTCAGCCCACTTTTCTCTTGCCTCAGTTTCCTCATCTGCCTCTTCCCACCCTCAGTTGAACTGGACGGAAGTCTCTGCACCACCTGCCACACAGACTAACCCTGGATCTGGCCCTAGCTCCCAAACACCAGTGATCTCCACACGCTCCTTGGGTTGGTGTTCTCAGATTCTCAGAAGCGAGCGCTGTCCTGTCTGGCAATGGCAACGTTCTCTGAGTGTGACTTGTGTAGTGAAGATCAGACCTAATAATCCCTGCCCACAGTGCGCTACTAGCAAACCCTGTCCCAAACCAGTTACTTTTCTCCTTTGAGTCACAAGGAATCCTTATTACAAGAAAAACGAAAATGTGGAACTCACAGAGACACCACCGCATGCACCACCCCCTAAGTGGTTGCAGCAGTGAGGGCCTCCAGCTGTGGGTGGGATGCCCGGTCTGCGCGGCTCCCTCCCGGGCAAAGCAAGCAGAGCGACAGGGCTCTTCAGAGCAGAGGAGGCTCCTGACAACCTGGCTCCTTGCAAGCACTCATGAGTGTGAGCTTTTTCTCAGTATGGTTACTGGTGGGGAGAAGTAACTGAGAATGGAAATACACAAGATAAAATAAGCAGCTTAGGCCCCAGCAAGGAGGCTTTTGTAGGCCCATTTCTAGAAACCCAGCAGCGCCTCGCAGGCCCGGCCCCTCCCTCAGGGCGCTGGCAGCACAGACCAGCCCCACAGCAGGGTAGCAGCGGGCGGCTCCGCAGGCTGCTCTCCGACCACTTGCAGCCCTGCTGTTTGATCTTATCGGCGCTGGCAGGGGCTCAAGTGCAGGCGGCAAAGAGTTCGTGCCTGTTCATGGTTGTGGTTGCCCCAAGTGGAGCAGGCAGGGTGACACCTGAAGCCATTTTTGCAGAGACCTGCACAAACTGCAGCGGCTGTTAGAGGCTCAGCGGTTCCATTTGAGAATGAGAAACACCCACAGAATGGTAAAGGTGGGGGAGAGAAAGAGCACAGAGAACACACACAGACACACACACACACCACAGTGAAAACCCAAAGCCCCCAGGCTGGCGGAAGCGCTCCTGAGCCACCGAGAGGCAGGCAGAGTGGAGATGATCCTTTGTTGGGGACAGAAAGCTGAGGGAGCAGGGCGCCGCAGGTGCAGCTGCCGCCTTCTCTGAAGAAGGCAGTTCTAAGAGGAAAAACCCTGACAGCACTCGGGGCTTGCAACTGAGAGCTTCAGAGAATCAAGAACAATTTCTTTCTGAAGAAGAAGATAGATGAAGCAAGGGAAGTCCAAATTAGGGCCCTCGGGGAGGCGACAGACATTTTCCATCTGCTAAACAGTGGAGCAGGCAGTTATAATGTCACAATTACTCTTGGAGAAAGATGGTTCTCAAAGCAGAAAGGCAAATCTTGACTTGGTTAAGAAAGCGTTTGAAACCTAAATTTATGCCACTCTCCATTATGCATTTATCAACTTGGCAAACACAATGCCAAGCGTGAAAAAAGGACAGATCTCACCCTGTTCCCACGCAGGGCGTTATCGAGCAGAAGGAATGGATGACGGAAATGAACACAAATACAGGCTCGCAAATCGATGACTAGGGAAGGCAGAGAGCGTAGTGTCATGACACAGAATATCTAATTTACCTAGAAGTTTGAGTCTATTAGAGAAACACTTTGAAAGTATGAATTCTGTGTCAAAGTGCAGGGATGCACAGGAATAACTGAAATTGGATCCTTACTTTCTGGGAGGCTGAAACCTGCTCAGGGACTCAGGCAGGTAGATGGCTCTGGCATCTGTGCGGCTTCCTCACCAGCACAGGCCTGAACGGAGACGTGCTCCAGAGGAGACGTGAGCAGGGCGTCGGCTCAGAACCTGGCTCCCTGAAAATGCTCAATCCCTGTAACAGTTTTCTTACTGTGGCAGACAGGAGAGATTTATCACTAACTTATTTTAAAAGCTTCGTTCTTTTTTCCCAGAAAAAGATGTGAACAGCCTTTGTGCTCTAGGCTTACTTCTATCACTTATCCAGGCCTGTAAGGGTTTTTTGTTTTGTTTTTACCAATTAAGCTTGGTAGACAGAGAAGACCTTGCCCTTTCCCCACTAGCACTATTCACCTGTGGGCGCAGCGTCACCAACTTCAACACGCACTCAGATCACTTGAGGGTTGCTGCTAAGATACATATTCTGATTCCGTTGGTCTGGGCAGGCCCCGGGACTTAGTATTTTTTGTAACAATCTTGCAGGTAATAGGGAAGCATTTTTTTTGTAATAATCTTGTGGGTAATGGGAATACCAGTGATCTGCAGAACACAGCGTAAGTAGCAAGATCTCAGGGAAAAGTCCAGTTCTACAATATTACGTTCCATTAATATTCTTTGATTCAATATAAATTTATTGAGTGTCAACTATGAAGCTGATTTATACACAGTCATAAGCCGACACTGTAACCATCTCTCCCTTAAAAAGAATTAGCAGTATACAGTTCTTTAAAATCTGGAAAAACATTTCATATCTAGAATGAATACTCTAAGAATCTTTGAGAGGAATCAATCGAGATGGCAATGGTGGCTTCAAGAGTTTTGGTATTATCGTATTCTTGGAAAATATGAAGAAAGTGGCTTTTAAGGGTTCCTACCACAAACTGATAATTCTGTGATGGAGTGAATTTGTTAATTAGCGGAATTTAATCATTCCACAGTGTACATATACTACAAAATACGACATTGTATGCTGTAAGAGCATAGTCTATACAACTTTACATGTAGATTGAAAAACTAGAAAAGAACTGAATTTATTTTTAAAGTGTTCTGAACCCCTCCTTGGCTTTGCTGGATGGTTTCATTGTGGTAGATGGTATAAATCTGTACTGATGCCAGTTTGTATGGCAGAGATTGCTCTGGAACTCAGCACAGATCTCCCCGACGCTGTCGGGCAGGCAGAGAGCCTTCCAATGGAGCAGAGTACAATCTTCCTTCCCCACCCACCCGGCCCCTCAGCATCCCTGTGCTCAGCCACCCTGCAGGCAGCCTGCCCGGGAGGCCCTGGGTGTGCTGCTGTCCCTTCCTGCATCGGCATTCATCACCAAAATGAAGCCTGACACCAGAATTGTCATTTCAGTGGGAAGATGATGAAATCCATTTAAGCTTTCTACTCAATACGCCGATAATTCCCTCTTCTGAACATTGGTGAGGTCTGCCAGAAGCAGAGGCTCAAGCCGCCCGGTGCATGCTAATGTAAGGGCTATTCTTTCCTTCTCACAAGAGGAGTTCATCTCTACCCAGTCATTGTCAAACTTCACACCAATGGGATGTCCAAACGTGGGGCAGAAGAACCCACCTTGACTCCCTCGTATTCACATCACGAGGAGCATGAGTGGCCTGGAGAAATGAGGAAGGGGGATAATACCGGAGGCACAGGCAGAACCCTTCTCCACCGCCTTTCAAACTGTCAGGGAAGTAACTGATGTGTCTCCCAGAGCACGATCGCGTCACACCACCAACACCTTTCGGTCCTGCTAGGAATTAACCCTGTCACTTCGTCTAATTCTTCATTGGTAAGAAGCAGTTATTGCTGCAGACCTGTCATCAGAGGGGTGATTACTGCCCTTGATAGCAACTCTAGTATTTAATATTCCTCGAATGTGAGATACTCCTGAAAGTCTAAGAAACCCAGCACATCAAGAAAAATGAGCAATTGTTCTTCATTCTATAACTCCATGGGAATTGCTGTCTACAAGCCTGAACGAACAAATTTAAACCCAAAACTTTGTAAGAGAGACAGCCAGAGATTTGGGAGACCTTTCATGCTAAAGGCTTGTGGGAACGCAGTTCATTCCCGATGCAAACATTTTATGAATACTTTCCATGGGAAAAGCACCCTCACAGACACTTTCCATTATTTTAGGGGAAAAATGTTTTGAAAAGAACTAAGAGAAGACATAGAAAATGTAAAATGCAAAAAGGAGAAGGTGATGGAGGAAGAGAAGTCTTAGGTGAAGGGACTGGGATCTGACTCAAGTTCCACCCTCAGTGGGCCGGGAGAATCTGAGCTGGACTGAACCAGCTCCCACTTTCCTCCCTTGAAATGATGTAAAGCTAATGCTCTGTTACTTCGTACGATTAAAACCTTTCCATCTTCGGTAGAAATGAGTCTCTCCCAAATTTTTATCTTGCAATTAGCTGCTATTCTGATACTAAACCAGTCAACATGAAAGGGCCGAGGGTGGGGATATGAATTCCACCACCACCTCCCCCAAAATGAATTCAGCCGTCACTGCTTCTCAAACAAGAGCTCGTCCTACACCTTAAACGTCAGGTCCACACATCTCTAGAGGTATCTACGAAGGTCATGCTCTATTTAAAGAAATTTAAAAACTATGTGATGAGCACGGTAGAAATAAAATTACATTCTTATTATCTAAGTCCCTTCATTTTACTCTGAATCAGTTTGGATATTTGGGGCAAAGCAGCTTGAGAAAGACATCTTGATTCTACTCCGGATCAGTTTGGCTTCTGAGTTTAACAGGATAGCTGTGGAAAGAGCAGAGTCCCAGCCTAAAACTAGCTTCCCCTTTTGTCTGTTCTTCTCAATCAACCTTCACAATAATCTCGGGGTGGCAGATGTGTCCTCCAATGTATAGATAAAGCTGATCCTGGAAAGGTGAATGACTTCCCAAGCATCACACCGCTTGTACTTAGTGGAGACAGAATGAGAAGGTGGTTTATATCTATCTCTACTCACCTGAGATACCTGCCCCAGCCCACTTACTTGTCGGCATGCACCAGTAATACCTAAATCACCTTTTATAGAGAGAGTTAAATGACACGGTGAACCCAAAATGTTGACCTCAGCCTGGAGCACAGTGGGTGCTCAATCTTTATTGCCGTCTCCCTTGCATGGGTCTATGGGATGAGTCTAATATTCTTACTACAGAATGGGGGGGGGACAACACGGATGAGGCAGCTGGGTGAACTCTTGTAAGGCCTTTCTCAGAGTGAGTTATCATTCCAGAGTTCCTGTTGTTACTCTGGAAGGCTTTGTGCTTAAGCAGCAGATTTGTGGCTCGTGCAGGGTCAGCGGGCCGGGCTCTGCCTCCAGGGAGGGTGAGCACCCTTTCTGGAATCTCAACGGGAAGTGCACCCTCCCAAACCCTCTGCTGTCTCCAGGAGTCACGGGTGATGAAGATGTTTCCTGCCACTCTGCACAGGACAGAGAGTCACTTAACCCTGGTCTCATTATCACAGGAGCAGTGGGCCATTGGGCCTCCACCCCTGAGAGTGCAGCAGCAGCCAGGCCAGCCTGCGGCACCACCCTGCTTGTTGCAAGCAGCCCGTCACCTTCCTGTTTTATCTTCACATGCTTCCTGTGACGTGCATTCTTACACTTGGGAGGAGGGATTTCTCGAAAAACATGTCTTGTGTGCCACCGATCCCACCCCCGACACCCCTTTCTCTTTCCTTTTCAAGGCTCCGGGAATTGCTAAAGGGCACATCCTGAGTGCCCAGCACCCTCTGGCTAAAAATACCAGAGGGCGTGTTTATCTACAAGGGGCTTCCTCTCCAGGGGCTTCACAGACGTTATCTCATTTATCCTCAGCAGCACCGCCAGGGAGGATGTGGTCCAGCCCCAGAAAGGTGAGGAAAGCTTGGAGGGGAAAGGTCCCGGGCTCAGGTTCTATCAAGATGCCCAACAAACCAGCTCAGGTCTTTTTTTTTTTTTTTTTTTGAGACAGAGCCTCAAGCTGTCCCCCTGGGTAGAGTGCCGTGGCATTACAGCTCACAGCAACCTCCAACTCCTGGGCTCAAGCGAGTCTCTTGCCTCCGCCTCCCAAGTAGCTGGGACCAC
>CAUYTI010155743.1:0-66430 GCA_963575145.1 Galago senegalensis | reverse complement strand
ACAGAGCCTCAAGCTGTCCCCCTGGGTAGAGTGCCGTGGCATTACAGCTCACAGCAACCTCCAATTCCTGGGCTCAAGCGAGTCTCTTGCCTCCGCCTCCCAGGTAGCTGGGACCACAGGCGCCCGCCACAACGCCCGGCCTGGTTGCAGCCGTCGTTGTTTGGCGGGTCCGGGCTGGGGATTTAAACCCGCCACCTTAGGTGTACATGGCTGGCGCCTTAGCCGGTTGAGTTATAGGTGCCGAGCCAAATTTTTTTCCACAAATAAAAATGACTGTGATAGTTGCAATGTTTCTTATTCCACAGGGACTTATGGTAAGTGACAGACAAGGAAAAGCTGGTGGTAACTCTCAAACATACTATCCCTTTAGTGTACATTGTAAAATGAACATGAACTTGCACCCATTTTTTCTAACAGAGTGACAGTATGCTGACATTTTATAGAATGAGAATTTAGGATGTCTCTTATGGCCTTGGCAGCACCAAACTGTTCTGGCAAAGTTCAGCTCGACTCAAGTTCAACTCAAGAACAGGTATCAAATGAGGCTTGTGACTGCCTTAGGGAAAAGTATTTTGAGTGCTTACATAGCTCTCCCCAAAAGTGGTGAGCTCCATCAACAGTGCTGGATTTTATCTGCAAACCCCTCTTTCCTATCTTGTTAACTCCTCTTTCCCAGCCCCTAATTGTGAGTGGAAGAATACTCCTATTTCCTCTCTGGTCATAGAATAAAAAATTAAGAATACTTGGTGCAGGCACCAGGGGGCATACCCCAGCATATGGTTAAGTGGTGGCTTTCTAGCTGAGCACAGTAATTTCCCTCCTGAGAGAGTAACCACTTTGTCACCCTTAACCTTTAAAGAGGCTTCACTGCACCCCTTGTACTCTCTTTGTGTGGGTATGTGTGTGTATTCCTTTAGGAATTGGGAATTGCGAAAACCAGATCAGGCATTTTTAAAACACATTTTTGATTTTATAAAGAAGAAAGAGGAGATAGTGGCGATGACTTCTTATTAAATGTCTCTTTCCTTGTGAATTATATTTGAGAAGTACCACCTAGAAACTCTGCAAATTTTGAATAAGACTTGATTTCTCAAGTCAAGAAACTGAACACACACCAATAGCCAAACAGGAAAAGTAAACTTGACAAACCACGTATGAACTTGCCAAGAGACCTAGGTTTTATTTCAGGGTCATAGCTTTGCCTTTTTTTACCCAACTTGGAAATGAGTAAAATATTTGCATAATATTCAGATGTGTCATCCTTAAGAATGTGGATGTTTAAGATAATGAAGCAAGGGGAAATAGGTCAAAAGATATTATACATAGTTAAAAATAGACACTACAGAAAATGTGTTTGTATTTGGCACCATGCCTTTTCACATTCACTGTAATTGGCCATTTGGCTCACTGTGTTAAACAGACAGCTTTTCTTAGCTCTGGGACTTGGGGGTCACAGTACTCTGCTGGCTGCCCCAAGCCATACAAATTAAAGACTAAGTCAGTTATTTCTACAATTAATGATAAAACTGTATCCTTTTATGTCAATGAAGCAACTGGTTCCAAAGTGAAGTAGTTAACCCTACTGTCAGCAGAAGAACATTACTCTTGAGACTTGTTTTTCTTTGTGTTTTATTTTGTTTTAATCCCTTTATTCTCTCCCACCATGGTCAGTCTCTAGACCTTTCTTTGAGGGTATCAAATGATGTCACCGTCTAACCTTCCATTGCATTCTCTGACAGATACGACACAGCTGGTTTCTCAGCCAACAATGAAGTTTAATTTGGTAACTCCAAATCTGTACTATAAATTTCAGCAACAGTGGATTTGGCCAGAATTTCAATTTTATCTCCATGCCTGAATTTTAAAAAGGATAAAAGAAAAAAATTAACCAAGTCCTAATGATTTCCTTAACAGAATGCATAACCATCACATTCAACCTAATTTTTCCTTAAAAACAATGTTATTGCTCCTCTTAAATTATTTCACAATTTATTATGGCGATGGAGCCATGAATTTTGCCAGTGGCTTAGGAAATGAAGTAACTGTATATCTATAAATTGACAAGTACATAATGTGAACAAACTGTTCTAAAAGAATAATTTATATTAGAGTATCTGAGCTCAAGGAATAAAAGATTTTGTTTTGGTTGTTAACAGGGCCAAGATCAGCATATGCTCAAGTAATCTATAGGAAAGATAGCAATGCTAAAAGGAAATTATATATCTACAAAAACTAGTGAATAGAGCTTGGTAAGAACTAGGATTTGCGGGGGATGTATAAAAAACACTTTAGAAGGGATTGACATCTGTCCGAAAGGATATGACTCTTCTAAAGAGACCTATAGGGTGTCAGTGTTTTAAAAATTACTCAGCCCTTTCTCTAGCTCCCCCTTCTATTTCTCTAGAGATAACATCCCATAATATCTGAACTTCTGGGTTGTGAAAGATCCTCTCCTAGTTACATGAGTATTAGTGGAACCCATGGAATGAAACAGTAAATGAAAGCATTTACCAGGTGAAAACCAATAACTCTAAATTATCTTGTAAAGCTGAGGAATCTCTGAAATGAGTTACTATAACTTTGCGAATTGCATAACAAAATCAAGAAATAAACCATTGACTTGCTCTGTTAATTTCCTTGTTTGGAAACAGGGAATATGTTGAAAATTTTTTAGGAATAGAATTTGTGTTTTCAAGGGACAGAGATAAAGTGAGAACACAATATTCTGTCCCTCACAGTTAAAGTTCATAAACTTTGTAAATAAGAATTCTCAGCCAGTGGATCTCCTGAAAATGAGTATTTTTTTAATATCCACTTTTTTACGTCATTGCTCATATTTTCTGGTAATGCTTGCTTAAATTTACCTGGTGGTTCTTGAATACCCTAAGAACAATTCTGACCTACTTTTCCATCTTAATTAACCTAGTTTTCTGGAGTGTCATAAAATTTACATGTTATCTAAATAATAAGCAAAAAGTTAAAACATGTGAGAACAATTTAAAGAATTATAAAGGCTAAAGCTACCCAGAGACTTATGGAATGCTAAACTTAATTTTTCAAAGGGAAGTTACTGAAAAGTTTGTATAGATATTGCATTTGTTTATGAATGGTGAGTCATCAATTATTTAAAAGCACTCTTCTCAGAATAATCCATGAAAATATTAGCAGTTCAAGAGTGATTGCTTTGTTAAAGATGCTGTTTTAAGATTGATCATATCATATTTGGATTAGAATAAGACCTAAAATCTTCAGATGTTTATGACACTGCCTAGGTCAGAAGATTGAGGGCAAGAGAATAAGAATTTGCTGAGAAAATGAGATGAGCTATGAGTTGAAATCAAGTGATCAACTAGGAATAACAGTATGGACAATAAGAATATATGGGCAGTTACAAAAGTTTTGAGATACACAAAAAATAAGAAATATAAAATCTACACAAATGTAAATAAATGAAGTCCTTCCAGCAACACCAATAAACCACACAAGTCCAAACTTGAGTGGATGAATCAGAAAACATGCTGCCAATTGTGTTTCTTGGAAGTGAAATAATAGAACATAACACAGACTGTCTCAAAGCTTTGGTAGTCACCTGTGTAACAATCAACAGCATCACCGACTGCTTTGTATATATTAGACACTGTTAGTTAATTCTTGCTACACTGTCTAAGAAATTAGGAAATTTTAACATACAAAGCTCAAAGATAAACTACATTTTAAAATGTATTTAGTTCTGGACTGCTGGAACTTATGCTTTCTATGGGAATCCAAATGGGCATTCCCAATAGGCATTTAGACATATGAATTAGAAACTCAGCAGAAAAATCTGATCCAGAGATAGAGATTTGAGTTATTTGGCTGTAATTGATAATTTGAGCCATAGAAGAGTGTGAGATAAAGTGCTATGCCACTGGATGGGAAATTGCCTTTGGATTTTAAATCATTAATGATTACAATAAAAACTATTTTGAAAGAATGGAAGGGACAAAAGTTGTATAGTGTTGACCTAAAGAATTAATTGTACTCATCTATAATGCTCACCAATTGATAAAAGGAGAGAAGTAGATTAAACCCTGTTTTGTTTTAATACCCTATCTGCCCATAAAGAAAGATTTTAAGTAGACATTAATAATTATCATAATTGCACGTGCCAACCTATCAATTCTTGTCTAAGCAAAACGTCTTCATGAGCTTTTGGTATTTTTTTTTCTTTTTTCTCAATCTTAGCTTTTTTTAAATTTCAGGTTAATAACAGGGTACAATCACTTAGAGAACAGTGTTTGAATTTGTTAGATAAAGTCCAAGTTGCAGTTGAGACTCCATTAGCTTTTGAAAGCAGTGGAAACATAATATTACAAAGCTGTTATTTAAAACTGCAGCAGCTTCTTGCATCTCTCTCAATGCTGACTTAGCGGAAAAACATCACGGGAAAAGTCATAATGAAATCAATTCTTAGTAGACTTTAGAAAATATTTTACTTAGGCCTGAGCCTGAACAATTATGAATCCTCTAAATTAGATGTTAACAAAGAACAGTGGTTTATGTGAATGTGAGAATCTATGTTTATTAGATGGAGATCATCATTTAAAAAATGTCATTGTTTATGAAAAATTACCTTTCTATATAATTGCTTTGATTAGTCTTAGTGAATCCTCAATTTTTGTCATTTTGAGATTTAAGTCATTAAGTAATATTGGACTTAGATTAGAAAACAGTAACTGCTTGTCCAATGTCTGCCTAATAACAGGCAATAGCAGTGCTGAAATAAATACCAATTTTAAAAATCAGTAAGAAATGTTGTATATCTTACAGAACAAGTATATACTTTTTAAGGACATTTTAATCATCACTGGCAATGGAATCGTAAAGATATAAAATTGCACAAAAAGTGCGGTGGTTCTAGCTTATTTTGCGATGGACACTGCCATCCATTCAGCACCATCAGTTCTTTCATATTTCTCCAGTGAATGAGAACCACACAAGCTGCCATTGAAAGAATGTATCCGGGAAAGGATATGTTCTACTGAATGGGGAAGCTCAAAATAAAAAATAAGGTCATATTCGTTCAGGAACGCAATATTATTTCTTTAAATTTAAAAAATTCTTGGACCAATAACTTTTCTTCAGAAGAACATTTTATAAAATTGTTTGAAAATTATACCAAAAAATCGTTCCTGTTACCAAGTCGATATTTTATGTGCGTTTGAAAATTACAGGAATAGCTTTTTTAAAAAAATGATCTTTTGATCTTCCTATACACACTGCTTCCAGAATTGAACCATTTGAAAATAATAAAACTGAAAGCTATCTTGGCCATTACCCTTCCCTTTAAAAGAAAAAAAAAAAAGATTTCATTCTTATCTAGTGATGTTGACTCACTTGATGCTCTGCACACAGAACCCATTAATTAGAGCTATTAGCCATGTGCAGAATGTAATATGTCAGCCAGGCCAAGATTGATTCAAGAAATGAATCATAGGTCAGAGATGAATGTCAATTTTTACTTTTCCTTAAGTGTGAACCCACACTTCAATCAGTCGTTATCACCACTAATAGATTCCACTTTCCATTTTACTTTTACTACTAATAAAACACCAGACCATGCCTTACTGAATGAAATCTTCTTTCCTGATGACCCAACATTCTCCTTTTCCTTCTTGAAATGCCAATGGCATTTATGTTTTCTTTTCTTTTTTATTTCTTTTTTTTTTTTTGGTATTTATTTTTTTCATGCTTTTAATGATTCTTCAAAGGTTGATCACATCCTTATTCATTTATTTGACACGGGTTCATTGGCTTTCTTCTAAATTCAGAAGCTATAGTACTGAGTCAGACAAACAAGGTCCCAGGCCTCACACTGCTTACAGTCCATGGAAAAGGTGGGGAAAGAGCCACTGATGGCTGTTAAGGGTGATGGTGAAAGGGAAAGTGTGGGATGCTGCTAAATGGTTGATCTGGATGTTCCGAGGAAGTCTGCCAGGAATAGAACACTCCTCCTGGAAGAAATGCAGGTTTCAATTAGAAACTGAAAAAAAAAAAAAGAGTCAGCTAAGAAGTAAGCAAGAAGACAGCCTTTCCAGCAGAAGAAGAAACAGTGTATACACAATTCTCACAATGAGCGTTAAAAAAAAAAAAAAAAAAAAGAAATTATTTTTTTAAAGGCATTGTTGGTAGGACTGCAAAATAATCCAAGCTTTTTGGAAGGAAGTATGAATCCTCAAAGAACTCAAAATGGCCCTATTTGATCCTGCAATTATTACTGGGCATCTACTCAGAAGAAAAAAAAATCCTTTTATCATAAGGACATTTGCACTAGACTGTTTATTGAAGCTCAACTTACAGTCACCAAAATGTGGAAACAACCTAAAGGCCCACCTATCCAGGAACTGATTAACAAGCTGTGGTATATGTATACCATAGAATATTATTCAGCCACTAAAAAAGATGGAGACTATACATCTTTTGTACTAACTAGGATGGAGGTGGAACACATTATTGTTAGCAAAGCATCACAAGAATGGAGAAGCAAGAATCCAATGTACTCAATTTTGATATGAGCACAATTATGACCTAGTACATGGAGGGGATGGGGGAATGGGGGAGCTGAGAGAGGGAGGGAGGGAGGGGCGTGGGGGTTCATAGTGTTTGACACACCTTGGAAAGGAACAAATTTATAAGAGGGACCTTGCCTGGCAAATGCATTTATTGTAAACTGGATCTTTATACCCTAAAAAAAAAATTAAAGGCATATGTGTCTATTTTTCCCAGTAAATTAAGGTCCCTATGGGCAAGGTCTATTTTTGTTCCTCCTGTCTTTCCTTTTTAGAACACCTCACACTTAGTAACCTCCTACAGGTACACAGTGTTTTATTGTGCTTTGCCTTATGGTACTTTGCAGATACTGCATGTTTTATGAATTGAAGTTTTGTAGCAAGACTATTGGCACCAAAAGCGTTTTTCCAAAAGCATATAGTCACTTTATGTGCCTCTGTCACATTTTGATAATTCTCACAATATAGTAGATCCTCCACAGCTGGCCACCTCCTTAACTCGATCTAATTTTCATAGCCCAGACATGCAGCACATTACACACCAGTACAGTAGGCTTACTTCCTTATGTTGATAACCTCCATATATTAACCAATTTGTTACAGTCCCTTGGGTTATCAACTTATAGAGGTTCTACTGTATTTTAAACTGTATTATTATTACTACCTATTATATCTCTTATAAAGATCTGTAAGCAGTAATTTTTGATGTCGTATTATAAGCATTCGGGTGTACCACAAACCACAATGACACAAAACAATTAACTTGATTGGTAAGTGATGTGGGTATTCTGAATGCTCTACTGACTGGCTGTTTCTTCATCTCTGTCTTTCTCTTCAGACCTCTCCATTCCTTGAGACACAACAGTACCGAAATTAGGGCAGTTGATATCCCTACAATGGCCTCCAACTGTTCAAAAGAAAGGAAGAGTCACCTATCTTTCACCTTAAGTCAAAAGCTAGAAATGATTAGTTTTGTAAAGAAGTCATTAGTTGAGGTAGGCTGAAAGTTACACCCCTTGTATGAAATAGCCTAGTTGTGAATGCAAATAAAAGTTCTTGAAGGGAATTAGAGATGCTATTTCCCTGACCACACTGATAATAAGAAAGGAAAACAACCTTACTGATTACTGATATGGAGAAAGTTTTAGTAGTCTAGATAGAACAGCAATCCAGTCAGCACATCCCCATGAGCCCAAATCAAAACTGATCCCAGAGTAAATGCTCTTCAATTCTGCAAAGGCTGAGAAAGGTAAGGAAGTTGCAGAAGAAAGAGATGAAGTTGCAGGTGTTGGTTCATGTGTTTTAAGGAAAAAAAGCTGTCTCCATAACATCAAAGTGCAAAGTGAAGCAAAAAGTTCTAGTGTAGAAGCTGCAGATCTAGCTAAGATCATTGATGGAGTTGCCTACACTAAATCATAGGTTTTTCAATGGAGATAAAACAGCTGTTGGAAGAGGAAGTCATGTAGGACTTAAACAGGTGGACAGGAGTCAATGTCTGTTTCAAAACTTCAGATTCTTTTTGGAGGTTAATACAGTTGGTGACTTTAAATTGAATCCAATGCTCTTTTATGATTTTATAATGAATTCCAATGCTCCATCCTGAAAATTTTAGACCTTAAAAATGATGCTAAGTCTACTCTGCCTGTGCTCTATAAATGAAACCACAAAGCCTGGATGGCAGCACATCTATTTACAGTGTGGTTTACTAAGTATTTTAATCCCTCTATTGAGATCTATTGCTTAGAAAAAAAGATTCCTTTCAAAACATTACTGCTGTTTCACAATGCACCTGGTCATTCAAGAAATCTGGCGGAAATATACAAGGAGATTAATATTGTTTTCATGCCTACTAAGACAACATTCGTTCTGCAAACAGTGGAAAAGGACATTCAAAATTTATGCCTTTTATTATTTAAGAAATACATTTCATAAGGCTAAAACTGCCATAGATTGTAATTCCTCAGATGGATCTGTTCTAAGTAAGTTGAAGATCTTCTGGGAAGGATTTACCATTCCAGATGTTATTAAGAACATTCATAATTTGTGGAAGGAGGTAAAAATAACAGTATCAGCATAAGTTTGAAAGGAATTAATTCCTATCCTTCTGGGTGACTTGGCAGGGTTCAAACGTTCAGTGGAGGAAATCGCTGCAGATGTGATGGAAATAGTAAGAGTACTAGAATTAAAAGTGGAATTGAAAATGTGACTGAATTGCTTCAATTATGATACAACTTGCATGGATGAGAAGCTGCTTCTTAGGGATGGCAAAGAAAGTGATTCCTTGAGATGGAATCTCCTCTTGGGGAAGATGTTGTGGACATTGTTCAAATGACAACAAAGTATTCAGAATATTACATAATGTAATAGCGGTAGGGTTGGAGAGGATTGACTCTAATTTTGAAAGAAGTTCAAATGCTTCCAATGTGGGTCAAATGCTGTCAAACAGAACTGCATGCTACAGAGGAATCTTTCATCAAAGGAAGATTCTATGGCTCAACTGATGTGGCAAACTTCACTGTCTTATTTTAGATAATTGTCACAGCCACTCTCATTTTCAGTAACCACAACAATGATCAGTCAGCAGCCATCAACATGGAGGCAAGAAGACCCTCCACCGGCAAAATAATTATGACTAGCCATTGACTCAAACGATCATTAACATTTTAAGGACTAAAGTTTATTTTATTTTATTTGTTTATTTGCTTTTTAATTTCAGAATACATGTATTACAGGTGTACACATGTTTTGGTTACATAGTTTGTTTTGTACATTTCAGGTCAAAGTTATAAGTGCGCCCTTCACTCAGATAGCGTGGCATTATACTTTATACTCTAATTGTGAATTAAGCCAACCTCTCCTACCCCATCACACCTACTTGATTCTTGTTGAGTTTCACTTCCATATGTGCATGTAGTGTTGATAAACTAATTCAAATTTAGTATTAAGTACATGTGATTTTTCCCACCATTCTTGTGCTACTTTACTCAGAAGAATGGTCTCCAGATCCATCCAGGTTGTTACCAAAGATACTAGATCACCATTTAAATGACTGAGTAGTATCGTATGGTATACACATATCAGTTTTTGTAATTCACTTATGTATTGAGGGGCATTTGGGTTCACACTTCACATCCTTGCAATTGTGAATTGTGCTGCTATATACATTCGAGTACAAGTGTATTAATGATAAAATGTCTTTTTTCCTTTGGGCAAACCTAGAGGTGGAATTGTTGGATGGATCAAATGTAGGTCTACTTTTAGATCTTGAAGGTATCTCCACACTAATATTTTTTTGAATTAAAGTATGCATATTGTTTAGATATAGTGCTATTGCACATTTAATAAGATTGCAGTATGGTATAAACATAAATTTTATATGCACTGGAAAACCAAAAAATTTATGTGAACTTGCTTTATTGCAGTGATCTTAATTGCACTGACAACATCTCCAAGGTGTGCCTATAGTTAATTACTAGTTGATGTAGAATAAAAGCACACACATTTCCAAAGTGTGACAGTCATGACTATTAAGTATTCAATTTGCTGTGGAAAAGTTTCTTAGTCTAATTAAGTTCCATTTGTTTATTTTTTTTTCTTTATTGCCTGCACTTTTGCTATCTTAGCCATAAATTGCCTAAATTAATGTCCAAAAGAGTTCTCCCGAGGTTTTCTTCTAGTATTTTTATAGTTTCAGGTCTTATATCTAAGTTAATTCATCTTGAGTTGATTTTGTGTGTGTGGTGAGAGATGGGTCTATTTTAATTCTTCTGCATATGGCAAACAAATTATTCTAGCAGCATTTATTAAAAACAGTGTCCTTTCCCTACTATATGTTCTTGCTAACTTTGGCAAAGATCAGTTGGATGTAAATATGTGGCTTTATTTCCAGGTTCTTTATCCTTTTCAAATTGATTTATGTACCTATTTTTATAACAGTGCCATAGTGTTTTGGTTAATATAGTTAATTATAGTATAATTTGAAGTCAGCTAATGTGATGTCTCCAGCAGAGTGAACAGGCAGCTTGAATAGAAGAAGAAAATATTTGCAAATTGTGCATCCAGCAGGAATCTAGTATCCAGGATATATAAGGAACTCAAACAGCCCACCACCACCACAATGACTGCAACAAATTCCCAAATATTTCCTTAAAAAGTAGGCAAAGAATATGAATAGATAGTTTTCAGAAGAAGATATATAAGTGCCCCCCCCAATATTGGACATTATTATTTATCTGAGAAATACAAATTAAAATTACAATGAAGTATCACCTTACCCAGTTAGAATGGCTAATATGAAAAAGCAAAAAAATAACAGATGTCATTGAGCATGTGAAGATGAGGGAACTCTTATACGCTGTTGCTGGAATGTAAATTAATTCAACTTTCAGGAAAAACTGTATTGCAATTGCTCCAACTGATAATGGAACTATCATTTGATCCAGGAATTCTACTACTGGATATCTACCTAAAGGAAAATAAATCATAAAATCAAAAAAGACACCTGCACTCATATGCTTATTATAGACTATAACAAAGATATATAATCATCTTAAATGTCTGTTGATGGATGATGGATAAAGAGTGTTTGGTATACATACACAGTGGAATGCTAGTCAACCATAAAAATGAATGAAATCACGTATCTTGCAGTAATATGAATGGAACTGGAGGCCAATAACTTAAGCGAAACAAGTCAGACACAGACAAATAGGACATATTCTCACATATAAATGAGATTTAAATAATGTATACACATGGACATAAAGTGTGGAATGATGGACAATGGAATCTCAGAAGGGTGATGGTGTGGGAAGGGAGTGAACGATGAGAAATCACATAATGAGTATGGTGCATGTTAGTCAGGTGATGGATATCTTCATTTTCATAGGAACTTCACCACTACACAATCTCTTCATGTAACAAAATTGCACTTGTGCCCCTCAAATCTGTACAGATAAAAATATAAAAAGAATGAATCAGCTTGCAGGTTGAGTTAAAGGTGTCAACATGAGACTCAGTTCTTGTCAGGTGAGCATAGGAAGGTGGGTTATTGGAAGGAGGAACATTAACCATTGTTAAAAGTATGTAAGGTCATTTGCATTTGGCTCACCCCAAATCTTATTTTTGAAATGATTAATTTTCTAATCAATGCTAGGTGGGACAAATGTAGGGAGTGATAATCAGGTATCTGCTATTAAAATTGAAAGCACGTTATAAGCATGGATTTCTTTAAATAATATAGTATTTTAGCTATTGCCAGTTAGTTCATAGTATAATTGCAAATGTGCAAAGCTAATCTTCATTGATAGAATGACAACAAGAAAACAATATTTATCCTTTCGATTTCAGTGTGAGAACACATTTATATTTGTAAAAGAGTCCATGGAATGCTGAAAATCTGAAACATAAATATATGTAAGTTCGTGGAAAATAAAAATAATTATTAAATAAAGACAGTAGGATGCATATGATTAAAAACAGAGATTTGTCCTTAGCTATAATGTATAGGCCAGTATGTTAAGGGTCGAAAACAGCTTTCATGACCTGTTTCTGCCATTCTAGTTAAAGACTCTATGACAGGAGTTGCTCACAAGGGATCAACTTGTTGGCAATGCCTAGCAACAAGTCTCGGCAAATGCCTTCTGCTGACATTGCCATCTGGTCCAGGATATGTTTGCCAACAAGTCTCATTAATCAGTGTTTATTCACTCTCCTTTGATCTTTTGGCTAAATTCAGAGTTCAGAGGAAGAAGAAATCAATCCACATCTATACACTCTAAATACGAAATAGATCTTTCTTAAATTGTTTATTTTTACTTCTAACTAAACCTTTTTAGTTTTTATTTATATTTGTCTCTGTATCATTTAATGACTTATGCATTTCAAAAACAGATGTAGAAATTTCAAAAACACTGTAGAAAATTTGAACCGATATGGCAATGGGCATATTCTTAATAAAAGTAATAATAAAATAGCACATCATAGTTAATACTGATTATCATTAGTTACTCTGATAAATAATATTCTTTTTAGTTTAGTTTAGTTTTGTTTTGTTTTTAAACAGAGTCTCACTCTGTTGCCCAGGCTACAGTGCCGTGGCATCAGTCCAGCTCACAGCAAACTCAAACTCCTGGGCTCAAACGTTCCTCTTGCCTCAGCCTTCCAAGTGACTGGGACTATAGGAACCCACCACAGTGCTGAAATGATTTTCTATTTTTACTAGAGACAGGTCTTGCTTTTTGCTCAGGCTGGTCTAACACTCCTGAGCTTGAGATATCCTCTCCCCTCAGCATTACCAGAGTGTTAGGATTATAGGCCAAGAGCCACTGTGCCCAGCCAGTAATGTTCTCTTCTTGTGCACCATTTATACACCAGAACTGTGTTTAACCCTTCCAAAACTCTGTTATATATTCACTATTAGACATACTATATAGCTATGAAAAAAAGGTGTCAAAGAAGTTTGAAACTTTTTCTAATTCGTGTTGCCTATAAAGCAGAGGATTAAGATTCAATCCATGGCTTTCCAGTTTGCTTTTGGCTTGTTTTGTAGCCTTTCTCTGACCTTTTAAGATGAAAAAAGAATTATTTTATTTTATTTTTGTTCTTTTAAAATAAAATAAAGTATGCTTTTAAGGCACTCGGTTTTTCTTCAAAGAAGGTTTTGGCTGTATCAAACAGGTTTTGGTTGGAAGTTGTATTAGTATAAACTAAATGGTGTAACAACCCACTTCCCCAAGTCTTAAAGATGTAACATGATAAAGGCTTGTATATACCTCATTTCACAGTCTAATGTGAAGTTTTGGTAGAAGGCCCTTAGCTCTACAGGCTTCCAAAATTTGTAAGGTCCACTCAGATATATCTCAGGAAAGAAAGAACTCAAATGGATTCACGGCATCTAAAAGAAATGAATTGAAGTCCTCCCACTCTAAACTGTACTTTTATACAATAATTTTATTACAATTAACTTTTTATTTAGATAAATAATATATTATCACTTGCATTTTATTTTTTGTTTTATTTAATATATTTCTCTCTTTTAACTTCCTTATTTTGTTGGCTTGATCAAATTCCTATATATTCTTCTTATACTCTTACTAATTCAATAGTTCGATTCCATTTTTCTTTTCAATTATTATTAGTTTTTCTTTTTTGGGCCACCATAATGTTATAGGCAGTTCTTTATTATTATGTTAAAACTAGATACCAAATTTCCACCACACAAAGACAGTTTATACCCAGTACTTCAGAATGATATCCCTAGGTACCATCTTCAAAAAACACATATCAAAACCTTGGAATGATTTTCTTTACGTTTCTACTTCCACTTCACTAACTCCTTGGGATTGTTAACATAGTATAGGTCAATATTAGGTTATTAAGTATAAAATGTATAATTTTTTTAAGTACCAATTTTGATAGCTGATATTCTCTGACATTTTACTTTGTCACTTTTTGTTTTGTTCTTATTGTAAAGGTACATTCTTATTCTTTTAAATGCACATTTTGTCTTATGTTTATCTTTCAATTTTTTTTATTATTATTTTTTAAGATAGAGTCTCACTAAGTCACACTCTTTAGAGTGCTGTGTCATCACAGCTCATGGTAACCTCAAACCTCAACCTCAAAGCTTAAGTGATTCTCTTGCCTCAGCCTCCCAAATAGCTGGGACTACAGGTGCCCACCACAATGCCTTTTTTTGTTGCTGTTGCTGTTGTCGTTGTTGTTTAGCAGGCCTGGGCTGGATTCGAACCTACCAGCTGTGGTACATGTGGCTGGTGCTGTAGACACTGTGCTACAGGCACTGAGCTTCAAATTTTTCTAAAAGCAATTTTTTTGTGAAACCATGACTATGTCAAAAATTTGTGTTATTTTTGAATATCAGTTTTGCCTTAGAGCCACAGATAGCTCAAAGTATCAACAAAGTGTTTGGGAAGAACATGGCTAATGAACACATAGAGTGTCGATGACTTGAGAAGTTCCATTCTGTTGATTTTAATCTTGAAATGAGTCATGTGGGCAACCGGTGTCCAGGTGGATAATAATGAGCTGCCAGCTGTAGTAGTGACAGCAAGTTCATCTCAGGCAACACGGGAATTAGCAGCACCGTTTGGTGTTACTATTCTGACAATATTGGGTCATTTGAAACAAATTGGCAGGGTAAAGAAACTGGATAAGTTCTGCATGAATTAAATGAGCATCAGAAGAGAATCCCATTGAGTTTGCCTTTCTTTGTTGTCACAACAAAGGTCAACTGTTTCTACACTGTATTGTTACATGTGATGAAAAATGGGTTGTTTTGGACAAGCACGAGCATTGGGCACAATGCTTGGATGAAGATGATGTGTTGAAACACCGTCCAAAACTAACTGTTCATCCAAAAAGGCAATGGTGTCTGTTTGGTGGTCTAGCATTGGTATTATCCAATACAGCTTCATGAAATCTGGTCAATAGATTATAGCAGGTGTCTACTGTAACCACTTGGATAAAATGTTGAGAATGCTTGTGATTAAGCAGCAGAAAATGGTTGATAGAGACAGGTCAATCCTCTTGGAAGACAATGCTCCACTACATGCTGCACAAACAATGCTGCTCAGGCTACAGAATCTTGACTTGGAAATTATCTTGTTATCCACCATATTCCCCAGACCTCACACCAATTACTACCATTTCTTCCAGACTTTAGACTACTTCTTGCAAGGGAAAAATATTCAGTTCTCAACAAGCTATGGAAACTGTCTTTCACAATTTCATTGCCATTTGCTCTCTAGGTTTCTTTGTTGCTGGCTCATAAACTACTGATTTGTTTGCTTGTTTGTGTGTTTGTTTTTAGACAGAGTCTCACTTCTGTCACCCTGGGTAGAATGCTGTGGCACCATCAATTCACAGCAACCTCAAACTCCTGAACTCAAGCAAACTTCCTGCCTCAGACTCCAGACTAGCTGGGACAATTGGCATGCACCACCACACCAGCTAGTTTTTTCTGTTTTTAGTAGAGATGGAGTCAGTCTTGCTCTTTCTCTGACTGCTTTTACTGTCCTGAGCTCAAGCAATCCACCTGCCTTGGCCTCCCAGAGTGGAGGCCTCCCTCCTAGGATTATAGGCATGAGCCAATACACCTGGCCCAAGGTACTGTTAAGATGGTGAAACTGTGTTCATAATTTAAGCACATATTTTGATTACCTGTACTGCTTCTTGTTTGAGCTACAATGAACTAAAATTTTAATTCTAAATCATATATTTTATATTTAATGATCTTAATACATATAAGTTCAATTGTAATATGTACTAGAATTTTATTTAAGCCAAATTTTACTTAGCTCACATGCACGTATGTGTGTATATGTGTATTTCTTCAGACAGTAATCATTATGGGCTTATGGTAATTGCCTACATAGGATAATTCATAATTTACCACAAATTCCATGTTTTTCTGTCATTTCATATCATGAGATCTCTGACCAAATGTATTTGTTGTTTGGTTTTCTTTTCTCAAACTGTGTATCTGAGAATGCATTATCTGGATTCTTACATGTTTGCAAATATTTTTCTTCTTTTTTTTTTCTTTTGTTGTTGAGACAGAGTCCCACCCTATGCCATGAGCAGATTGCAATGCCATCATAGCTCACTGTAATCTCAGACTTGGGCTGTGGGCATTCTGCTGTCATAGCCTCTGGAAGCTGCTGGGATTACAGGCACTCCCATGGTGCCCGGTTGGGTTTTTCATTTTCTTTATGAGTCAGGATCTCACTCTCTCACTCAGGCAAGTCTAAAACTCCTAAGCCCAAGCAGTTCTCCCTTGTCAGCCTCCCACAGTCCTGGGATTACAGGCATGAGCCACCACGCCTGGCTTTTCTTTCTTCTTGAAAGAAAGATGATAATTTGCATAGGTGTTAGAATCTCACTTTGTTAATCTATTTTCTTAGTTTTAGCTGCTATTCCACAATTTTCTAGTTTTAAGTTTTTCAAATTAGAATACTGACTTCCGTATTGTTCTTTTTGCTTTGTAAGTAACTGGTGTATTTTTATATGGAAGACTTTTTCCCACATTTTTATGTTAATGGTAAGATATGATAATGTTCCCTTTTAAAAATCTGTTCTGCTAAAACACTGTGAAAACTTACATTATGCTGACTCAGAAAAAATTTTCCCTACTACCAATTCAATTTGTGTTTCTGTTTGATTTATTTCTTGTTATTTTGTGTAATTTCCACTTAGGTTTTAGAATCCTTACCACCACGAAGCCTTAGGATTTTCTCTATGACCTCTATTTTTATTTAGCATTGAAGTTTAAGGATTTTTTCTACTTAAAACTGCATCAAATTACTGACATTATTTGCTCTTTCCTTAAATTCATATGCTGAGTATTTATTCAACTGTCATGGCTTTTTTAGATACAATATTTTAATATGCTGTCATTGGATTTCCTTAAGTTTTCTTTGTTTATTCTTTTTTTTTTTTCCTTAGACACAGGTTCTAATTCTTTTATCCAGGGGTTGGGGCAGCGGTCCAATTATAGCTCATTGAGCCTTGAGCTCCTGAACTCAGGCCTCCTACCTCAGCCTCCTGAGTAGTGGGGACTAGGGCGTGTGAACCTCATTAGGTTTTTTATTGGTAGCTGGTGATGTTCAGGTTGTTTTCTTTCTCTTAAAGAAGCATATTTTATTTGGGACTTTTTCTGAGTTTATGTCCCTTCTTCCCCTCTCTAGTTGTTAGGCCTCCTTAAGTGTCAGGATATTGGTCTCTTTCAGTTCATGAAGTGACTTGGCTCTGAGAATGGTGGAAGAGTTAGCACCCCAAAATTCTGTAAAGGCACTAGCCAGCCTATCATCCACTTACAAATAAAGAGGATATTTAATTGATGCATAACAAATCTGTAGCCTCCCTAGCCTCACTAGCAGGGTTAAAAAGCCCCAAATTGACCCAGAAATAAATGCTGACTCCACATGAGTGTGTAAATAATTGTATAATGAAAAAGTCAAAACTCACAGGAAGCCATGGGAGACAGACAAAAAGATACATTTGTATTTTCTAGTTTATGTCACAGTGTTGGAATTCTCTGATGGCTATTTGGTACTCTAGGTGAATTATTTGACAGTACCTTTGAAAATAATTTAAAATACTGACTTAAATTTGCTTTAACATTTTTAAATGTATCATTGAGCTTATAGGAACTTTTGACATACATAGTCAAGCACAGTGACAAGGAGAATCTAATGACAAAATATAGTACTGAAACCATATTTTGAATTGAGACATTCTCTGAAACATAAACTAGAGTTAAGGATTTTACTACTGCTAAGGATTCAATTAAGGTAAGGGGGGTCTAATGAAATACCATCTCTCACACATTTCTGGGACCTCTAATAATAACACCGTCAATGTTAGTGTGAATTAAAACTTGGATCTGTCACCCCAGAGGCTTTGTAAGGAAAGGAAAAGTGACTATACCAAACTGAGAAATCAGAAATATCTTAGAATCATTAGAAACAGACTATATATATTCATTTATTTGTTTGAAGAAATAAAATACAAGTCTGAATAAACTCTAAGGGACTAAGAAACTATAAAAAATCACAAAGTGGATTTCAAAAAGAACCCATAAAATTTTTATACGTTATAAAATATAATTGAAATGAAAATTTCAATGAACATATTAAAGGTATACAAAATTGAAGAGAATCAGTAAATTTAATTAAATTACTACAAATGTAACAATGAAATAAGTCTTGAAAAATGTGTTAATAGAGATTATGAAGTGTCTCTGACTCACTGTACAAATTGACCAGAAATTTGCAAATACTACCTTGTGTTTAATCAGTTCTTGTTCGTTTCAGGATTCCAGACATCCCAGACTTTCACCTTTATATTTTTATCTTTATTCCCACTTTTTGTCTTAAATGAAATGTGTGTTTTAGTGAACTAAGTGGGTAAGCTAGCAGCTCAGGACATAGTTGCCATGACACTGATGTGTTTAAGACTGAAGACAGGTGAAATGTCTGTGCCCCAAACCATCTACCCCTGTTCTGCCCCAGGACAATTAAGGTACCCTGTTCCAAATTTCTCAAGACTCCAGACTTGAGATCTTAGTTCAGTAATTGCTCATGGCTTGCTTACCGAAGTGATTCATCTTCTTTGGGCTATAGCTTCCTCACTGTTAATAGTAAGAGGAAGTGAAGGAGATGGTGAAGGAGAGGAAAGGAGAGAGAAGGAGAAAGAAGGCAATGGAAAAAGGGGGAAGGAAAGGAGAGGAAAGGGAAGGAAAGAAAAAGAAAACGAAAGTCTATTTGCTTAAATTATCATTTTCAATGTCTGTAGAGATTTTGAAGTAGCTTTTTGAAAGTCTTAGCCTATTCGTACTGCCCGTGGGTAGTTATGGCAAGATTTAAATCCATTTAGCTGAAACTGTCATTGAGATGTCCTTGAGACTTTCCTAATCCAAAATTGCTCAAGAATCTTGCTTAATATAAAGTGTTAAATCCACAGCTGTGTTTCGATTTAATCTCTTCTTGTGTGTTTCAACTCATTTGAAATTTCAAAACCATGTTCATTCATTGCTGTCCCTTCTGGGAAAGGACAGGCTTTGAAAGAATAAGTCCCACTGTTCAACTACTGTGTGACTAATCTTAGCACTACTTGCTGTTTCTGAGTAAATCTCTTCTGTTCCAAAGAAGGGTTTATGAGAAAGGAAAGTACAAACTGAGCTTTGTAGCCTTAACTTTTATAGCTCCCATGCCTCCAAAAATGTATTTGGACTCAAAGATTTAATTTATTCTCCACCCCCACTCCTCAACTTGATGAAGGACGTAGCAAGGTCTGTGTGCTTTTTATTCTTTTAAGGAAAAAAAGGATATTAGGAGATGATTATAACAACAACAACAACAACAACAAAGATTTGAAAAAAGGCAAGCAATGATGTTCCCAAACTGGAATCAATGATTTACTTTAAAATTTAATGAAAAGAATTGCTGGTGGATTTGTTCACTATTTTAGATAACATCTTTGAGTCAGAAACTGGATGAATTTCCTTCAAGCCATTTTTTTTTCAAAAGAAAACCTAGCAAAGTGATAATGGGAGAAAATCAGCTCACTTCATCATTAGCTATAGGTCAACATTTTTAAGAAAATTTAGAAATTGTCTGTTTTTTTTCAGAAACCTTAAAGTTCAAGAAGAAGCAGAGGTCATATAATGTGTCATCACCAATTTCTACTCTATCCCCGACTTGCTTTATCAAAACACAGTTTTGTTTACACAAGGAAGATAGGGTTTGTCATCACACTCATTTTAGTTTGAAATAAAAGCCAAAGGTCATTTAGTGGAATCAGAAAATAAATAATCTGGTACCAAGTTTGCCTCTTGTCACAACAGCAGAGCCTACATATCTAGCCAATGAACTGTGATCTTACCTTCTGCCATCCTCAGTTAATAACTTTCCCCCTTCTCATAAAGTAGGAAGGGCCATCATACTATTCAAGAAGAAAAATACCCATTTTTTCATACACAGTATACAATAGTATACAACAAGTCAAGTTATCTTTGGTATACCAATTAAGTTAGAACAGATAGCAGGTCTTAGAAAAAAAGTCAACAGCTAGAACTCCTAGTCCTGATGAGATCAAATCTCAAAGCCATACCAATGGTGTCCTCTTAAACAGCAACAACAAAAAAATACATTTTTTGCTGATATATTTTTGTTCACATTTTTTGCTTTAAGAAAAATTTTGACATAAAATTTGGTTTAATATATTTGACCCATGCGAAGTCATGTATTATGTCTTAATATCAGAAAATTTTAAAAATCTATTTCAAAGATAGGCTTCTGAGGTTGGAACTATATTTAAGCACTTTTGAAATCAAAATCAAAAAGTATGTGCTTCCTTTTCACTGAGTTTAGTCTGAACAGCAAAGTAATATTTGGAGAAGATATTATCAACCTGACTATATTCAATGTTCATTTACTTGCCTATCTCTAGAGCTATGGTCAGGGGAAGGGAGAAGTGGGTCCTTAAGCTGCTTCTGTGTCCTCAGTTAGGTCTGCAGTCTGCAGGTCTGGTACTGGACCGTACAGGAGCAGGGTTTCTGCCAGGTCCTGGACAAATGGGACTACTTCCTGGACTAAGGTTGAGTGAGTCTAAAGATGAGTTATCAGCTGCTTTTGAGTTCTGGGTAAATGTGCCTGTTACCACGGGCTTGGTTGGGCACGACCTTTGTATGACTCCAGTCAGGCAGACTCCTTCAGCACCACCATGGAGCAGGGCAGGAGCTCTCAGGTCCACAACTGGCAGTGCACCTGCTTTCTCAAAGTCCTGGGCTCCACTTGAGTGTCACAACTTCCTACCTGGATTCTGAACCTCCCACAAAGGCTCTCTTATCTGTCATAGCTGTAGATTGTTGCCAAATTTTGGACTGAAAACTCCTATCTTTCTATCTTGCTGATATTACTCCTATACTTTCAACCTCTCTGCCTGCTGAAGAGATGATGAAAGATATCCATGCAAGTGATCACACAAAGAGAACAAGGGTAGATATGCTTACATCATGAAATTAACCTTCAAGTAAAAATCCATCATTAGAGACGAAGGTCATTATATAATGATAAAGTGTCAGCTCTACAGGAAGAGATAATGATTATAAATGTATATACACCCAGAAGCAAAGTGCACTGTATATACACATACATAGTGTGCTTTGCTTCTGCGTGTATATACATTTATAATCATCATCTTATAATGATTATATCTCATTAATCATATATATACATATACAACAACACATTAATCATTATGATTATATAATATATGTGTATATAAATATATACGTGTGTGTGTGTGTATCCCCCACACACAAACCTTAGAGCATTTTCCAGGAGAAATCACATGCCCTCAAATATGTATCTTTTCTAGGACATGGTCATAGCCTCTTCTATGACCATTATTCTCCTCTGAGTGCTCACAGACCTAGCAAGGTGTTTGTAAGCTGTATCCCCAATAGGTTAGAATTTCAGAAAAGGCAAGAACCTTGCTAGCAATGGTTAGCTTAAATGTAAACTAGCTGACTTTGTTCCGACTCACTCGGCTTACTTTTTAGTTTTCCTCTTTTTCTGGGGGTGCTTTTCTTTGCCAGGAATGGGTTCATCAGTCCCCACTTTCCCAGCACCTGTCATACACCTTTTGGCCACTTTCATTTATTTTGCAGAGAAATGTCTGTTCACGTACTTTTCCCATTTCAGTTTTTGTTCTTCTGCAAGTGAGCTATAAGATTTCTTTATAGAATTTAGATAGTAACATCTTCCCAGATATGTGGTATAAAAATATTTTCCCCCGTTTTTAGGTTGGCTTTTCATTGTGTTGATTTTTACATTTTCTATGCAAGCTTTTTAATTTGATGTTGTCTACTTATTTATTTTTGATTTCATAGTAAAAGTTTTTGGTGTGAAAGTGAAAAAAATCATTGCCAAGGACAATGTCAAGGAGATTTTTTCCTGTTTTCTCTTAGTAGTTTCATAGTTTCAGGTTGTATATTTAGGTTTTGGTTTAATTTTTAGTTGATTTTTGCATATTATGCATGCTAGAGAACCAATTCCATTCTTTAGAATGTAGAAATCCAGGTTTTTTAAAGCATCATTTGTTGAACATACTATCTCTTTGCAGCTCTTGGAGCTCTTGTAAATAATTAGTTGGCTGGCTATGTTTGGAGCTACTTCTGAATTCTATATTTTGTTCCATTGGGCTGTGTTTCTATTTTTATGACTGTACCACAGTGTTTTGATTAATATACCTTTGTCATACATTTTAAATCAAGAATTATGATGTCTTCAAATTTGTTTATCTTTCTAAGTATTGCTTCAAATGTTTATTTGTGTGTGTGTGTGTGTGTGTGTGTATGTGTGATTCCATTCACAATTTGGGATTTTTTTCTACTTCTGCAAAGAACATTTTGAAATTTTAATAAAGATTTCATGAAATCTGTATGTTGCTTTAGGTAACATGGACATTTTAATAATATTCATTCTTCCAATCTATGAACATAGAATATCTTTCCATTATTTGTGTCATCCTCAATTTTTTAAATCAATCTATTATAGTTTTCAGTGTAAAAATTTTTTATCTCCTTGATTGAATTTGTTTCTAAGTATTTTATTATTCTTGATGCTATAGTAAATGAATTGTTTTCTTCATTTATTTTTCAGCTAGATTGTTATTTGTATATAGAAGTGCTATTTATTTTTGTACATCTATTTTGGATCTTATAACTTCATGGAACTCATTTATGGGTTCTCATACCTTTTTTGAGAAATCTTTGGGGTTTTCTAAACATAGGATCACATTATCTGAAAGGGAATAAAAATGAAAACACAATAAACCAAAACCCATGGGATGTAGACCATTTTGACATTTAACCTTCATAATAATAATGGAGTGTTCTGAATTTGACATTGTACTTATTTCTACCATTGTGTTTTATACTTTCATATAGTTTCATGATACCAATTATCATCCTTTCATCTTTGTTTGAAGAACTTTTTTAAAGACTTTCTTGTAATGTACATGTAGAGTTAATTAATTCCCCAAGCTTTTGCCTATCTGAAAAAGACTTTATTATTTTTTTCATTTAGGAAGGGCAGCATTTCTGGGTAATGTATTCATTGTTGACAATGTTTATCTTCTGGCCTGCAAGGTTTCCACAAGATTACTATTTGGTTTTTCTTTCTTTTCAATTTGAAAGAAAAAAAAGAAAGAAAAACTTAATTTTGTTTCCTTGTCTGACTGTTCTTGCTAGTTCTTTCAGTACTATGTTAAATGGAAGTGGTGTGGATTGGAAGCCCTGCCTTGTATCCAAAGCTTAGTGAAAAGCTAATTGGAAAAGCTTCTATTGTTACCCATAGATTATGATGTTAGTTGTGAGTTATTTTATAAATGAATTTTTGTTATGGTGAGGGAATTCCCTTCTATACTTAAACTGTTGAAGAGTTTTTATCAAGAAACAATGTTGAACTTTGTCAAATGCTCTTTCTTCATCAATGGAGATACTCATGGCTACCGTCTTCCACTCTATTAATGTGATGTATCACATTAATTTATTTAGGTATACGAAACCACCCTTCTGCCAGGAATAAATCCCACTTGGTCATGATGTACAACATTTTTGATGTGCTCTTGAATTCAGTTTGTTAATATTTTGTTGAGGATTTTTGAATAAATGCATCAGAGATAATTGGTCTATAGTTTTATTTTCTTGTAGTTTTCTTGTCTATCCTTGATAGCAATGTGATGCTAGCTTTATAAAATGTGTTCAAAAGTATTTCACTGAATATATTTTTAGGTGGAAGAGTTTATGAAGTGTTGGCAATAATTCTTGAAATATTGGCAGAATTCATCTGTAAAGTCATCTGGTCCTGAGCTTTCCTTTATTAGATTTTAATTACTACTTCCATTTCTTCGTTTGAAGAGATTGATCTGTTCAAGACTTTTATTTTGTCTTGATTTAATCTTGGTCAATTATCTTTTTCTAGAAATTTATCCATATATTTTATATTACCCAATTTGTAAAATTTTTCTCAATATTTCTATATAATCCTTTTAATTTCTAAAACATCTCTTCTAATGTTTCTACTTTCTTTTCTGATTTTATTTGTTTATGTCTTTTCTCACTCTCAATTTTTTTCTCTTTCTCTTTTCCCTTAGCCTAGCTAGGAGCTTATAAATTTTGTTTGTTATTCCAAAGAACAAACTCTAGATTTCATTTCTTTTTTCTTTTTTAGTTCTCTATTTGATTATTTGATTTACTTTTATTCTGATAGTTATTTCCTTGTGACTGCTGATTCTTTGGGTTTAACTTGTTCTTTTTCTATATCTTTGAGGCATAAGGTTTGGATATGTATTTGAGATGTTTCTTCTTTTTATAATTTAAAAATATATTGTTATAAACCTCTGTGTTAGAGATATTTTTCTGCATCCCATAGTTTTTGGTGTATTGTGTTTACACTGTTATTTGTATCATGATATTCTTTAGCTTCCATATGGACATTTTATTTGACACATTGGGTATTCAAAAACATATTGAGTAATTTCCACATATTTGTAAAATTTTCAAGAGTTATTAATTTCTAGTTTCATACTATTGTGGTCACAAATTATACTGAATGTGATTTCAATCTTACTGAATTTGTTAAGACTAATTTTGTGGCCTAACATATGGTCTATCATAGAGAATGTTCCATATGCACTAGAGAATGATGAATATTCTGTTGCTATTAAATGGAATGTTCTATATATGTCTGTTAGGTCCATTTGGTATAAATTCCAGTTCAAATCAAGTCTTTCTGATTATTTTCTGTCTGGTTTATTTATTAATTGTTGAATATGGGGTTTTGATGTCTACTACTGTTATTGTATTGCTACTGATTTCTCCCTTCATGTCCATTAATATTTGCATTTATAATTAGATGTCTCAGTTCTGGATCCATCTACGTTTACAATTGGTACATCTTCTTGATAAATTGAACTTTTATTTTTAAATAATGATCTTCTTCATGTGTGTGTGTTTAGTAGTTTTCGACTTGGGCTTTATCTCTTTTTTATTTCAAATTAATATGAGGGTACAGATGTTTAGGTTACACTCTTTTCAATTCTAAGGTAAAGTTCAAGTTGTAGTTGAGCTTTTCATCCAAGGAGCATGCTGAATACCCTCACATGGTGCATCTCACTTATGCCACCAATTGCTCTCCCTCCTCTTGCCAAATGCACTTTTTATTACTATTTACATAAAACATGTTTTGGGGGTATTTTTTTCTGCCATTAAATTTAAAGGATGCCCATGTGAATCCTTAAAGATAATATGAATCTTTTGTGGCAGCATACTATTGAATTTTTTTGTAGACAAAAAGATCTAAGAGTTTAATCTATTTTCATTTAACTTTTTTGTTGCTAGATATAGATATACTCCTGCCATTTCAAAAATGTTTTGTTATTGTTTTGTGGCTCTTTTGTTCCTTTTTTCCTCTCTTGTCTATCTTTGTGGTTTGGTGTTTATCTTTAGTGTTTAGCTTTGATTCCTTTCTCTTTCTTATTTGTGTATTTGCCATAGCTTTTTATTTTGTGGTTACCATGAGGCTAACACTATTTTAAGCTGATACATACGTAACAACTACATTTTGAACACATACAAATACTGTAGACTTTTACTCTCTCTACAACAATTTATATATTTTGGGTAACAATTACATATTTTGATATATTGCATATATCTTAAAACCTCTTATAACTATACCTTGACCATTTTGACTTTTAATCATCATAGTAAAAATGGAGTCTTCTAAATTTGGCAGTGTACTTATTTCTACCATTGTGTTTTATGCTTTCATGTAGTTTCATGGTACTAATTATCATCCTTCCATCTTTGTTTGAAGAATTTCTTTTGAGAATTTCTCATAAGGTACCTGTATGTTTGATTAATTCTCCAAACTTTTGCTTGTCTGAAAGAGACTTTGTCACTTCATTTATGAAGGGTAGCATTTCTTGGTAATGTATTCGTGGTTGACAGTGTTTTTCTTTCTGGCTAGCAAGGTTTCTGCTAAGAAATATACAGATAGGATAGTCTAATGGGGGTCCTCTTTCATATCACTTGATACCTTTACCTTGAAACTTTCAAATTTTTCTCTTTGTCTTTTATTTTAGACATTTTGATAATAATGTGTATGAGTTGAACCTATTTGGGAATCTGTGAACCTGAACGTTCATATCTCTCTTAGAAGTTTTATGCGACTTTCTCCATCTTTTCTCCTTCTCTAGCCCCCAGGATATAAAAATGTATTCTCTTAATGGTGTCCCAAAAATCCTATAGGCTTTCTTCACTCCTTTCAATCCCCTACCCACAACTGAGCTATTTCAAAACACCTATCCTCAAGTTCACAAATACTTTCCTTCTGCAAGATAGACTTGGTTACTGAAGATTTCTATTGTATTTTTGTTGTTGTTGTTGCAGTTTTGGGCCAGAGCAGGGTTTGAAGCCACAACCTCCAGCATATGGGTCTGACGCCGTACTCCTTTGAGCCATGGGCTATTGTATTTTTAAATTTCATTCTTTAGATTTCTAAGTGTTAAGGTTTCTTTCTGGTTTCTCTCATAATATATCCTTATTAAATTTTTCATTCAGATCATAAATTGTTTTTCTGCTTTAATTGAACTTTCTATCTGTATTCTTTTGTGTCTCACTAAGTCTCATTAAATTATTATTCCCATACTATTTTGGTTATTACAGCCTTGCAGTATAGTTTGAAGTCTGGTAAAGTGAAGCCTCCTGATTTGTTCTTACTACATAGCTTGCATCAGCTATTTAGGGGCTTTCTAATTTCATATAAAGGATAGAACCATTGAGGTTTTGTTTGTTTGTTTGTCTTTTAGATCTGTGAATAATGGCATTGGTATTTCAATGGGTATTGTATTAAACCTTTAAAATAACTTTAGTAGTATAGATATTTCAATTATGTTGATATTGCAATCCATGAACATAATATATTTTTTCCATCTGTTTACATCCTCTGCAATTTCTTTCCTCAGTGTTTCATAATTCTCCTCTATACGGAGAAGTCTTTAATCTTCTTAGTTATATATATTTCTAGGTATTCTATTTTCTTTGTTGCTACTGTGAATCATACTCTTTTATTTGATTCACAGCTTGAGTGTTCTTAGCATCTATGAAAGGTATAATACTAGACTTTGCTAAATTTATTTAACAATTCCAGGAGTCTCTTGGTTGAATCTTTGAGGTTTTTCTAGATATAAAATTATATTATCAGCAAAGAGGTATAATTTGATCTCTTCTTTCCCCATTTGGATACCCTTGATTTTCATATCTTGCTCTAGCTAAGACTTAGAGCACTATGTTGAATAGGAGTGGTGAAAGTGAGCAACCTTGTCTGGTTCCAGTTCTAAATGGGAATGCTTTTAATTTTTCCCCATTCAATATGATGTTGGCTATGGGTTTATCACATATGGCCTTTTTAATTTTGAGTTATATCCCATCTATACCTATTTTGTTAAGTATTCATATCACAAAAAGGTGCTCAATTTTGGCAAATGCCTTTTCTATGTCTATTGAAAGGATCATATGATCTTTGCTTTTGCATCTATTCATGTGGTGACTTATATTTATACATTTGCATATATTGAACCATCCTTGCATTAATGAAATGAAGCACATTTTTTCATGAGGAATTTTTTTTTTTTTTGGTGTGCAGTTGAATTCAGTTTGCTTAAATTTTATTGAGAATTTTTCCATCTATACTTGTAAGAGATGTTGGCCTGTAGTTTTCTGATTAGTTGTATCCTTTCCTAGATTTGGTTTCAAGGTGATACTGACTTTGTGGAGCAAGTTGGGCATATCAGCCTAGGGAAGAAGTGATAAAGAAGACCCCAAAAGAAATCCTAACAACAACAGCAATAAATAAATGGGGTCTGATCAAATCATAATGTTTCTGCACTGCTCAGCACTCAATGAATAGAGCAAATAGACAACCTACAGAATGGAAAAAAAAATTGCATGCTATACCTCTGATAAAGGGACAATAGCAGAATCCTAAGAATCCAAGCAAATTAGCAAGAAAAAAATCAAACAACCCCTTTAAAAAGTAGGCCAAAGACATGAATAGAAACTTTTCAAATGATGATAGGCTAATGGCCAAAAAACACATTAAAAAATGCTCAATATCTCTAATCATCAGGGAAATGTAAATCAAAATTTTAATGAGATACCACCTAACTCTACTGAGATTAGCATCAAAATGTCCCCAAATAGGAAGTGCTGGCATGGGGGCAGAGAGAAAGGAGCAGTTATACATTATTGGTGGGACTGCAAACTAGTATGACCTCTATAAAGAGTAGTGTGGAGATACCTCAAAGAAGTAAAACAAGACCTACCATTATAGCAGCACAGTTTACAATTGCAAAGCTGCAGAAACAATCTGAGTACCCATCAATACATGAGTGGATTAATAAAATATGATATATGTATACCACAGAGTACTACTCAGCCATGAAAGAAATGGTGATTGAGTATCCTTTTAAATAACCTAGTTGGAACTGGAGATCATTTTTCTAAGTATCACAAGGAAAGAGAAACAAACACCTTTGTCCTCAATACTAGGTTGGAACTAGTTGATTAACCCTTTTGCTCACATATGGAAGTAAACTTCAATGGAATTCAAGTAGGTGGGAGGGAAGAAAAGGGGTTACATAAATTCATGTTTAAATGGTACAATGCACATATTCTGGGTGAAGAACCCACATAACTTTGCATTAAAATGTACTTTATTACAAATTATATAATCAAAATGGGTAGACCCCTGTAATATTCTGAAATAAAAATTATTATTTTCAGGTGTTTCATAAATTCATAAACATCCATTTCTTAGAGTTAGTTACTAGAGAATTATTACATTCATTTGTTGTCTTATTTTCTTACTTTTTCAATCTTTTTATATTTCTGAATTGATGTCTCCACATCTGGCAGAACAATCAGTAACCTCTTCCGAATTTATATGGTGGTATTTATAGGGAAAGATTTTCACCTTCAAATGGATCCTGGGTGTTAGTAGGGGAAAGCAAGTTTGCTGTGGTTCTGGATGAGCATGGCTGCTTAGTCTTTGTACAGCTTCTGCAGCTAGGATTGCTCTCAGCAATGCCTGTGGGTACCTCAGTGGCCTAAGATGTAGCGGTTTGTGGTAATGATGGCAGTTTAGGTTGTTAAAGTTCTTGGTGACGAGGCCTTAGGGATCCTTCTATTCTCATTTTTCCACACATTGAGGAGGCTTAATTGGGCAGAACTGATATGGCTCACAAATGGCCACAGCAGTGCAGCATTTCAGAGTATATTTGCTCAGAGCACCTATAGACCTTGAGTCCTGGGCTCAGTGTACTATTGAAATAATATTGTATCAGTTGCTATATTATTATTATTATTAACACGGGTACAGTTACATATGGCCATAGGTGTCCCCAAATGCTGGGAACTATGACTCTGAAGCATCCTGCAGTCGTGCAGGTCCAGAGAGCAGGGACATCGCTATGACTCCTATCCTGGGAGTAAGGGCATAGAACTGGCACAAGTCCAGGAAATGAGCTTGGGCCCCAGGGAACAGAACATAGCTACAATTTAGGTCCTGAAGCCAACTGACTATAATGTCAACTTGGACAGCAAGAGAGAAGGATTATATAGTGATGACTCTGGATCTTGGAATAGTGGGATATTTCAGTGGCACAGACTCTGCAAGGCTAGATGAAGTGGCAGCCGGGACCCAGGAATGAAGGGGCAGAACTCTGACTTGAACCCTGGAGGATGAAGAGCAACACAACAATGAATCTTTTTTCCAAAGAGATGAAATGCCTGGGCATTTCAGAGTCCAAAGAGCTATTCTAGATCTCAGAAAGCAGGGTCCTGAGTTGTTTGGTCAAGAGAGTGATGACACAGATCACCCAAAGCTCTATCTCCCTGGGGTTGGGGTGCCACATTCACCCATTCAGCTTGGGTACCTTGGGGCACAAGTGCTCTGCTAACCTGGGGTTCTTGGTCCTCTGAGGGGTTGGTGATGAAGCCAGTTTGAACTAACTCTTTTGTAGCATCTTCTATCTGCCAAATGTTATTTTATGAACTGGAGAAATAGAAATGAAGAAGGAATGGTGATATGTTATAAGTTTCTGAGACAGAAGGCCGGTCTAATGCCATGTGATAAGACTTTAAGAATAGGGTGCCTATCAATGTTTATGTATAAATATGTAACATTTAACATAGTATATATTACACAGTAGAAATGAAAAAAAGTGTGTGCAGAGTGCTGGGAGGATGTCGGAAATAGTAATTAGTCTACTTTAAAGAAGGTAATATTTGACATGGGTATTTAATTAAAATATTGTACAGGAGCCCTCTTCTGAAAAATGGGAATGGAACTCCAGGAAATGGAATAGCGTGTGCAGAGGCAGGATATTCATGATGAACTGTGTTTTACTGAGATGTAACAAACTCAGCCATAAATGACTGGAAATACAGGGCCGAAGAGCTATGAGGAGGTAGCTTTGACACTAGAGAAAAACTTTTGTGCCTCTTGGTTTTAAACTGTTTTTAAGATCTCGATATCCTTAGGTTGGAGGATAATGACTAAATTTCCAATGCACATTTTGCCATTATGTGTATATTTCAAAGAAGGAATTAGTACTTAGTACAGCAAATAAATTCAATTTTATTTTCCCTTTGTCAAATGGAATTCTCATGGGCTATATGAGGCTGATTTCTCCAGATTATTCTCTAAGCATTTTGGCATTTAAATTACAACTTATTTTAGTTTCTGTCATGTATAGATGTATATGTATAAATTCAGGTTTGGCAAGCAAGCAGTTTCCTAATTGCTTCAGTCACATATGCTCACTCCATTCCTAATTTCCTAAAGGGTTTTAATATTTGAAAAAAAATAAAATCATGCAAACATGTATTCTTAAACAATTAATTCTGGTATATTTAAGTGGTGAAACTGTGTTAGGGAAAACAGCAAAATTAGAATCTGGCTCACATCTAGGATTTTAAATAAATTTCTATTTAAATACATGCATTCCATAAATTACCCCAAAATAATTTAGAGCTGCTTTCATAGATTTTTTGGAAGATTCTATATCATGTGAACACTGAATGGGAGGTTATAACGGGGAAGCCACAGGATATGAAACACTGTGTCTAATTATTAGTAGCAGTCATAAACTACCTCTATGTTCTCTGCATTGACAAGTTCTTTTAATTGGTATTCATTTTATTGTGAGATTTGAAACCAAAACAATTGCTGAAGCTAAATCTTCATAAATTATAGCACCAAAACCATAGGAAGATGATCAATCATTGCTAGCTCTTCTAACCACATGGAAAAAAAGAAGATGAGTATCCTTCCTTTTCATAATATATCCCGATGAAGAGGAAGCTTTCTAGAGGGTCTGATGACTAAACGCTCTTTTATACTTTTGAACAAATCAGAGTATCCATCTTCAGAGTATTTCCTGTTTTCTATAGCTCAAATATAATATTATAGAAAATAAGCACGAGATTAACTTCAGAAAAAATGCAAATCACAAAAAGTAATGCTTTATACATGTTTTTTTCTTTTAAAAATATAATTAAAGACAAATTATCAATGGCTCTTATTATCATGGCTCTTTTTTTTTTTTTTTTAAGAGAGAGAGAGACAGAGTTTCACTTTGTTGCCCTCAGTAGAGTGCCATGGTATAACAGCTCACAGCAACCTCAAACTCTTGGGCTTAAAAAATTCTCTTGCCTCAGCCTCCCAAGTAGCTGGGACTACAAGTGTCCATCAGAATACTTGGCTATTTTTTTTTTTTAAGAGGCAGGGTCTCACTCTTGCTCTGGCTGGTCTTGAACTCATGAGATCAGGCAATCCACCAGCTTTGGCCTCCTAGAGGGCTAGGATTACAGGCATGAGGTACTACAGCTGACAATCATGGCATTCTTGATAACCAGAGACATAAGGGGTGGGGAGAAGAGAATATGGAAGTGATCTAAGATTTTAATATCATAGAGAGAAAACAAAAGATAGCTTTAATGAGCCAGGTTCCACAGGGAAGTTGGATGGGAGAATCACACACACACACATTTGGTGTGCTAGCATAAAACTAAAATTATGAATAATAACATCAAATCTATCCTTGTAGATCTTCTAAGAAAGGAGCATCCAATGTTTTTTGTAGTTTATTTTTCAAAATGTTTCAGCCATGAGAAATCTCTTCTTGAAACATACATTTAGCAAAACAGCTCATGGCAGGTAATAAGAAAATAGCTCTACAGTAATAGTCTTTATCAAAGGCTTGTTAAAACAATAAAATGTAATATTATTTCATCTATCATACAAAAGATGTGCCAAGAGAATCCTAGCGCTAATGAGATCTACAAAGCAAACTCCTAGGTATCTACTTTTTTAATAAAGCTCATCCCCTGAACTTTAGTTCAAACTGGACAAACACACTGCCCATTTCCCTCTGAGACGTCTGCCAGACCGCCTTCTAGAGTTCAGTTCCAAAAGATTATAATGTGGGATCACAGACAGTTTCCATGGTAACTTTCCTATGTTCCCATCTGAATGTGCCAGGACTGCAACCCCTTAATCACCTGCTAGCTGATTCAGGAGACCAGGAGCTTTCAGCAGTTCTATTTCCTTGGAACAAATGAACAAAGTAAGATTACAAAAAAAGGCAAGAGCTGAAACAAAATTTTTAAATGCCAATTGTATTTAAATCATAGGAAAATGACTTTTCATTGAGTGATAACTATTTGTAATGGACCATGAAGAGCCCATAAAGATGAAAGCTATATCAAGATTTTATCCAACATGCAATTAAAATAAACTCTGGTACTCACAGTGGTCAAAGCAGACATAATCTCCTTGCAGCCAGCACGGGGCTGCCACAACAGGTCACCGAGAGGCTTGCTCTCACCTATCAGGAGCATGATAAGTAGAGTCACTGTCAGACTCACAAAAATATTAGAGAATATTTCAGACCTTTAGGTGATCATTGGCTGTTTAAGTACCTTATAAATAAAGATTCTTAACTTCTGGAAATGTATTGTGTTAAAATATAAGCACTAGTGCGTAAGATATATGTACATAAAAGCAAGGGACTTTTTGAGGCTTTGCAGATTTGTTTATATTAAAGATTTAATACAAATAAAGAAATGTTGAAACAACACGATATTTGAAATTATGGACTATTATGCCATTGTAAGAAATAATAAATTAGATCTGCCTCTGTTGAATTCGGGCACTGTCCATTAAGCATTGTTAAGAAAGAGAAATCCATTGCAATATAGATTTAGATAGGCATGGGGAAAGATCTGGGTGACTTCCATGAGGTAATTACTATGTTTTTCGTTAGCGATGGGTGAGAATAGGAGAATAAGGACTAAAAGGACACTGGGACAATATGCATGGTATAATATTAAGTTGGACTATGAACAAGTATGGTATTTAATACTAGCTGCTAATATGTTAAAATAAAGTCTGCGTGTAGCCAAAAGTTCAAAGTAGTGTGGATATATAAAAACATTGATTTGAATTAGTGATGCAATTTTGAGTATTTACTTAGATTTCTGTTGTTATGTTAATATTATCTTTAAAATAAAGAAAGTATGCTGTCCTGGCTCTTAGTGATAAAGTCTGGCAATCTATATTTCAAAGCGCCACGGTTTGGCAAGTACTAGCCAATAAAAGGGAACCCAGCAATAGGACACTTACGTAAGGGAACAGAAAGATTTTAATAGCACTGGAAGATGTTGGGATTCGTATATATTGTCAATATTATAATTATTATAAACCCCAAAGTGTTACTTTTATTTTTTTAGCAAACCCCTGAATTTAGTCTAGCAGACTAATGTGGATTTAATGGCCAGATAGATGGAGCATGGTCCACTCAAGTTATCGACCACCTTTCTCCAGCTGCACTCTGAGCGCCGTCATAGCAAACCTGTGAAGGGGAATGCCCCAATCCTCTATTCCTGTTTTGTGATCCTCTTTTACAGGCCTTCCGCAGTCCCTCCAAATGTTTTAATACTTGCTCTATTCTCTTTTTTTTATAAAGCCTACTCTCCCCCATGTGTTAGGGAAATATTACACTAAGAAGTAAATGGTGGACTAGATTTAGTTTTGATTTCTCTGCAACCTTCTGAAACGTCATAATAGCTTACAGAGAAGTGACTCAACCTTACTGTGGACAAAGACTGTTTTTTTCTGAGTACAAAGCAGGCTTATAAATTGCCAATATTTGAAGCAGTAAAATTTTACTTGCCATTTGGATGAGTGGCAAAAAATAGAGGCAGCTGAGAATGTTCCAAAGGACACAGAATTGAGAGAGAGAACAGGAACATTTTTCTCAGGAGATGAGGAAGAGATTGTCATTGGTGGCGCACCCCTCCCCACCGTCCTTTAATAAATTACCTGCATTGGAGTTGGAGCTGTAAGACTAGTCAAGAGTGATGACGTGCTGTCATTTCTAACAAGGCAAACCTTCCGTGACAGATTGGAATGGGCAGAAACCGAAGGAGGGACACAAAGAGAGGGGCGAGGAGGTGACAATTTTGGTTGAGACACACATGAAAATTTTCTACCTAACTAAAATTTTTAAACCAATTTACAGGTCAGAAGAATGAAGTATCTGTAGCAGAGGTCTCCGTATGTCCGTGTTGCTTGTTGTTCTATATCATGGTAAATTTCTATTGTGGTCAGCTATGCAGCCCTAAACCTATAACGAGGGATGAGCAGAACTAAACAAATCTTTTTGTTGATTTGATACAATTCCACTGTGTGGAACCGCCCAACCACTGTAATTAGTAGTCTGGTTTTGTTTTGTCCTTGTATTACAGTTGGATACGTCCAGTTTAGGGATGTCATCAAAATTCTGATATCCAGAATGGGGAGCCCGAGCAAACATGCCACCTCGCAAAATGTTGTCTTCATCTTTTTATTTTTATGTGGCTTCCTCATCACAGGCACCCAAACCGAAGAGATGAAACTTTAATTTTGGAATATCAGGGAGCAATGAGGGAGCAAGGACATATAAATGTTTCCTAGGAGAACAATTTCCTCCTCTGCCACGGAATAATCAATTTCTATGCCACAATTTCAATACTGTGTTAGCTAATTAAATAGAGTACTTATTTCTCCTTATGAGAAACATAAAAAGTATATAAAAATAAATGAGAAAAGCCAACTTTAAACTCACAGAACATATTTTTTGTTGGAACGCTGGTTGTAAATGACACAAAAGCAAATTTGAACTAAATCAGAAGGAGAGAAAAATATACTGGCTCTTGCAGCCAAAATGCAGGAATGGCTGTCTAGAATTAACCTCAACTTCAGTAAAACTGGAGCTGGAATCCACCAGGACTTTTTCGGCAGCCCTATTCCTGCTTCTTTATGTGGGTTGCCTTTATTTTCCTCAACTTTTCCTACATAGTAGAAATAGCCACTAACAACTCCAGAGTCACATGTTTTCCACCTGAGGACTGAATGACATTCTAGATGATCCCACATTTATAAATAACAAGGAAAGAAAATGCCCAACACATGGTCCCAAGTTTCACGATACCAAGAAAAGGATGTGATTTACAGAACTTCAGGTTGTTACCCGACCCACCCCTGGATCAATCACTGTGGCCAGAGCTATGGGATGTGAAAATGGGGCAACACACACTCTAACCACATTGTAGGCAAGAACATTTCTCCAAAGAGTGGGGGTGGAAACAGTATGGCGTCCACTGTGGGTTCTGACGTGTGTGTAACCCATGAACAACGCCTCGTGCATATTACACTTTTTTCAAGGTAAGTCATAACAAACTGACAAACCCAGAATTTAAAAAACATGAAATGTTGTCACAATAGTAAGCAGCTTATTATTCTTGGAGCGTGTGCATGTGTATGTGATGGGCACGTGAAAGACAGAGGGAGGGATAGACAGAGAGAAAGAAGGAAAGAAACAGGGAAAAGAGAAAAGAGAGGCAATGCAGTAGAAGCCTTGGAGAAAGGCCATATGCAGCTAGCCCGGTATAGTAAATGCTGAGCAATCAAATGCCTGAATTTTGTCACCGATAGACAAAGTTGTTAAGTACAGAGATGTTCAAGCAGATTCTGCTGGTAAATGGAATAAGTGCCATTATGAAGGGATGAAATTTTGAAAGTACAAATTCCAGTCCTTCTTTTGCAGAAATACTCATAAAGATCAAAATACTTTAACATAAAAACACCACTCATCAGTAGGCATTCAATTTCCTTATTTTTATTTTTTTCAATACATACATTAAATGGCAGAGTATGATTTTGAGGGCATGGTAGAGTCTAATTTTGGAATTTGGAGATTGTAGAAAAAAATGGATTTAAAAATTTCCTATCTCTGTTTAAAAATAGACTACAGTCCCGATGCATATTGCTGTTGCCTGACATTCCCACCCAAGCACGAAGTATTCAGTATAACTTTCTGCCAGGTTTACTTATTATTCCGTTTGGCTCGGTATGCAAAACATCCTATCAGGCACTGTCCATAGTTTCTGCACTGCAGGTTTGCTAACGAGGCTGAATGAAGAGAGCAAACGTGATATTCTCCTTCATTTCCATTCCTGCTTCCAAGTCGGGAAGTAGAGATTTGAGATCTGTGAGCATAGTGATAGACATTTAATTAATAGGAGTAGATGAGATACCAAGGGACATTTTGAAGAGTAGAAGGAGGTAGAAAAAACAGAAATATGGAAAATTATTCCACTAAAGAAACAAAGAAGGAGCAGCCAGAGAGGTGGGAGAGGATCTACAGAGAGATGTACTGTAAACATAGAGTTTCTTGCAGCCAGATGTGGTGAATTATGTAAAACGCTATAGAGAACATTCATGGTATACTGAATAAACTGCATCCACTGGGTTTAATGGCCAAGAGGTTATTGGGTTTTTGAAAGGAGATGTGAGCACTGGTGGAAGAGTGAATGGGGAAGGAATTAGAGCACAACTTCAAAGAATTGAACAAAGCTGAAGCTGTGAAAATAAACTACACCATTCCCGGAATCTTGGCTATAAACACAAGGGAGATGAGAGGGCAGAGGTTGGAAGGAGATGTAAGTATGAGGGGATGCACCTTAAAACAGGAGAAAATATGGAAAATAGAGACAGGGAAAGCATGAGTGTTCAGGGCTCCGAGGAGGTGGGAGTGATGGCCTACGGAGGTGGGAGAGGGTCTAGACCTCATACACACAAGGGAGTCTCCTTTCTAAGAGAAGGAAGGAAAAAAATGCAGGAATGAGGACAAATGCATGCATTTGTATTTTTCAACATATTAAGGACATTTAGACATAAGCATCTCAAATGTTAGGAAGGAATGAGCAAGGTCACCTGAAAAGCTGTTGAGAGAAGGAAGAAATTAATTATGGAAGTAGAGCCATAGATGTTTCATGCCCATGGCGGGCAATGAGGGGATTTCTGTATCTGCTTGCCTAGCTATTTGCCTTAATATCTACCCACTAACTGCCCTGAGTACCCAGCTGATATTGTTTGGGAATAGATGATTGAAAGTACTAGTTATGATTGAAGTGATGCCCATATGCTATAGATTCTAGGTTCAGAATGGAAGGAGTTGTACAATAGCAATGGATGAAGAGAGAAGAAATCAGAGGCTTTGTCAGTTTTGAAACAGGAATGTGGTGGTATAAAAACTATTAAGATGGGAAGTAAAGGTTAGGTATTATGGTTTAAGACATCAGAAGTAGTGCAAAATGATGTCAAAGTCAAAAGTATTACTACTTATAAGAGCGGCTAAATTTCATAAAGGTAAAAATAGAATTAAGGCTGAATTAAGATAGTTTGAGGCTAGGGTTTCAGACAGGTCAACCACATGGATGTCGAGGTCACCCAGACAATCCACAGAAGAATGTAGGAAAGTCTGGGACGCAGTTGTCAAAGTCCTCAGGAATTCGTGGGAAGAGTGAGATATTGATAGACAATGACAAAGTGTGTGTGCAGGGGAGAAGAGGTATTGCTTAAGTCAGCAATAAACAGGAGATGTTAGGTCTCCAGCAGATACCCTAACTTTTGGGTACCAGGCACTGGTTTCATGATTTTATGGAAGAGAATAAGTCCATGGACTCCAAGAAGAGGGGTTTGGGGACTGGCTGCTCTTCGCATAAAGAGTGTACACCCCAGATCCCTGACATGTGCAGTGTATGAGATGTAACAGTGGGTGGAGTTCAGGTGGTGATGCAAGCGATGGGGAGCAGCTATAAACACAGACATAGAATTTGCTCACTCACCTGCTGCTGTGTGGGCTAGTTCCTAACCAGCCTGGGACCGCAGGCTTAAGGGACTAAGTCTTTCAAAAGGGGAAATCTTCACACAAGGAAAAAAAAAGAGTATTAACAAAAAAAAAAAGTGAATACTGGAAGAACATCAACATAAGCTTTGGGTTCTGAGGGCAATGAGAAACCTCCGAGAGAACCCAGGACAGGGGATGAGCTGGTTTCAATCAAGGCAAGGAAACAGAAAGAGTGAGGAGTTTGAGAATGAATTTATTTGTATTTGTTTCATTTTGCTAGGTTTGCAATGGCATAGAGATATGTTAAACAATAAAGGAAAAGGTTTGGAGAAAATCAGTGTACACAGACACTCTCACTTTTATGGAAATGGAAAATGGAATTTCCCCACTGACATTTTGTTTAGTACTCCTATAAGTTACCATCTTTCTTACTTGGTAATACCATAACATTTTGTTTGGGCTTCTTGTATTAACCAAACAATGTATTAAGAGCCTTTCACTGGGTATTACATTTCATACAGTTTCTAAATATATGTATATTCCTTGATGTAAAAACCTGGTTTATTCACTTTTATGTGAATAAACACACTTCACAGAGTTTTTTTACAGGTAACAGATACTCAATGATTCAATAATTCTTTACCAATTTTTGTTGAAAGCACACATGTGTTGGTCTGACAATTAAGTTTGAGGACTTGTCACCCTGTGCTTATGTTGGTGGCACTGTACCAACAACTTGGTAAAGGTTCATAACCTTGGTATATCAGTGACTCACAACTGTGTTTGTGTTGTCATGTGGTGGTGTCTTGCTGAGCGGCATTCATAATTGTTGTTGCCTGTTTTTGTGAGCATTATGGACATGTTGGAGCTTGAATTAGAGGATTGAACAAACATCAAATTTCTGTTAAACTTGAGCAAACTGGAAGTGAATCAGGAACATGTTAGGCCATAAAGCCATGAAGAAAAGAGCAGTGTAAAAATGGGTCCAATGTTTTCTGAAGGAGAGAAAGTGTCACTGATGAAGAGAGAGTCAAGGAGTCAGTAGCAAGCAGAACTAATGAAAACACTGCAGAAATTGTTGAGTTCTGGGTCAAAATCATTGGCTAACTGTGAGAAGCATAGCAGACCAAGGAAACATCCACAGAGAATCAGGAAAATCTCAACAGTAAATCTCGGCAGATAACTCGCAACGATGCAGCAACTCACACCTTCTCTACTCACCTGATCTGGTCCCCAGTGACTTTTGTCTTTACTTGAAGATAAAGAAAATGTTGAAAGGAAGACATTTTGATGGAATTTGGAGCATAGAGAATAATACAACAGCTTTGATGACTATTCCAGAAAAAGAGTTCCAATAGTACTTTGAAAGATGGACTGTGCCCTGGGCTTGGTCATAGCTTCACGAGAGGAGTACTCAGAAAGTGACTGTAGTGATATTCAGCAACGATATACATAGCACTTTTTCTAGGATGAATTTGCAAACTCAATTGTCAGAATGTGTATTCAAATAATTTTAGAATACATGTAAACTCAGTTGTTACCAAATATTGATGACTATAAAATAATCAATATGCCACAGAGAACACTAATTGTCCCCAGTGAACATTCTCCCCTTCTTATTTAGAAATAGACATTTCTATTTAAACTCAGAATGGGGATTACTTTTCCCAACCATGACTATGTGATTACACTCTGGTCAATAGAAGGAAAGCAACAGTTTCTTTTGAAAATTCTCGGAAGAGTCCTAAAAGGGAGAGAGCCGGTCCTCCTTTCTACTGCCTGGGACATGGAGGTGATGACTGGAGCACAAACAGATTTATCATGAGGCAACACATGGAGCCTGTGTAAGAGGCCAAATGGTAGAAGTAACACTTTATGGGACTCTTAACACTGACCCCTCTGGGCACCTGTGAGATTTCCTTATGTAATAAAATAAAACTATTTATTGATAAACCACTTTTAATTCATTTGAGCTTTCTGTGACAGCTGCATACCATCACAGTTGATATCATAGATATCTTTGGAATTATTTAGTTGAATTTTTTAAAAAATGCATTTTCATGTTACTGTGTAAAACTTTTATCAAGATTGCAACATACAAATTTGTTTCTTTTGTAAAATTGGAAGAGAATCCCGTCCCTATTCCTGAAGTGAAAAAGTTGCATGTGACTTTTCTTCTTTATTTTTCACCTTTGCACAGGCAAGGTTTGAGGCAAAAGTTAAAATCTTCTGTTAGAAAGTATTTGTAGCAAAGCAATAATCACAGCATCAATGGCAAAGTCCCATTACATTTAAACTCTGGGAAGCTAATTAAAGAGAAGACTGCAATAAAAAGAAGGAAATAATTTTTTATAAAGAAAAGTATTCTCTCTCTGATGCCCAGACTCACTCTTCTGATGTTGAACATACTAAGTTTTCCAGCTCAGCCTTGGCTTCGCAAAACCTTCATCCATTTCTGTTTAACATATGTACAACTTTTACTTTCTCAATCACACTGACCAAGGGGGTTGTTAACACTCTTTATATGCCTATGAAGTAATTAGTATTTTTTCCTTTTTTTTCAAAAGCTCTGTAGAAGTCACTTCCTTAGTGGAACAGGAGCAATCACGAGTAGAACTTGGCTAGATGCTCTCAATCCCTTGTTACCTGTTGTTGCATAAAAACGTCTACAAAACTTCACACTTAAAGCAGCAATGATTTTATAATTACTCACGATTTTTGGATCAGGAATCAGAGACTGCAGGTCTCATAGGGCTCTGTTCCCCCTGGGTCTGCTGCGCTGTGGGGCTTCTTTACCCCCAGGCCTACAGCCTCTGCCAGAGGGCTATTCAACTGGGACTGGGGGCCTGTCAGCTGCACCTGACAGTTCTCTTCCATGTAATCTGATCAGGACAGCTGGATATTGTACATGAAAGCTCAGTTTTACAAAGACCATAAAAGTAGAAGCTGCTAGGTGTTTTCAAAACTTATCTGTGAAACTGCCAAAGAATCAATTCTCCCATGTTCATTTTATTTTAGTAAGTCATAGGTCCAGCTCAGATGTAAAGAATGAAGGATACACCCTTGTGTGGTCTCAAGGATGCTTGTTTCCTTAGGGGCCAGCACTGAAACTGCCAGATAAAGTGAAATACTCTCAGTTAAATTGGAATTGTTGATAATTGTCAAATGTTTTAGTAGAAATATATTCCATGCAATATGTGGAGTGTATTTATATTAAAACATTATTTCTTATTAATCTGAATTTTTGATTTAACTGAGGATCCTGAATTTTTATTTGCCAAGTCTCACAACCCAGGGATCCACCGATGCAACAGATTACCTTAGATTCCAGGAACACGTAAGTGATGTGGGGCTTAGTGAAGCCACTCGCCCACCCAAACTGCATGTTCTAATTCATGCCGTGTGTATTTATGTTCTCAGTTCTATCTCTGGGTTCAACAAAAGTGATCAATGACAATGAAATGAATTAATAAAATGGATCTAGCTAGTGGGAAGAGAGGTGCTGCACTCAAAAAACTATAAGGTACAAATCAGATGATGGAATTTCCTGCCTGGATTTTCTAAAATGGATTCCTGAAGGCCACAACTTATTTTTCTTGCTGCTTTTGTGTATTAGGTGGCATCATAAAACCATGGTCTTTCGTTGTTGCTCTTGCATTTAAAGTGAATGACATTATGTGGGAAAGTAGTAGCATGTTGATTGCACGAGCATGTCAGAATCCCTTTTATACATTTATATAATCAATTTTGTGTCTATCGTTCATGAAGATCTGCTAGTTCTGATCATTATTTTTAATTACACTTCTAATCCATCCTAACTTAGAAATCCTGCCTTTGAAGGTTTCCAGAAGAAAATAACCAATCTGCTCGTCATTTGATCTAAGCAAATCTGTTTAAATCATTAGTAATCTTTAGAAATCAGCCTCCTTCTGCCAGGAACCCTTCCTGCACATAATGTCATAGACCAGGTGCTTTGAAAATTATGTGAGAGGTTGTCTGTAATTTTCTTGCACTTGTCTAAATGTATCAATTATCTGGTAAGCTTTTGTTTAAAATGTAGCTGCTACCCATTTGGGTTGACATTTACTTATCTAATATTTCTCAGTCATCACCAAACTCAATTTAAATTTTATAACTATATGTCTGTGTGTGTATATATACATATATATATATATATTTTTTTTTTTGAGACAGAGTTTCACTATGTTGCCCTCAGTAGAGTGCTATGAAATCACAGCTCACAGCAACCTCAAACTCTTGGGCTTAAGCATTTCCTTGCCTTAGCCTCCCAAGTAGCTGGGACAGGCGCTTGCCACAACACCTGGCTATCAAATTGTATAACTATATTTTTAAAATGTAAGCTTGAATTAACCTGAAGTCTTTTCCAGGCCAGTACTATCCTTTTTAAGTTTTCTGTTCTTCCTCCAACTGCTGTTCTTTGTGCTAGAAGCTGAAAAGTCTCTGTTGGAAATTTGGGGGTACCTAACACTGGTTACAGGACGTATGCACAGAGAATAACTCATTATTCACAGGGTTCTCTGGAATCTCTCTAATAAATATGGAGCCTCTCTCTTCCTCAGAGAACAGACTGATGTATAGTATTTGATGCTGAAGGAAATTTCTTTTAAATCTTTCTTAGCTTATTAAAGATGTGACCTCTTAAAGATATCCATGAAAATAGTTTAGCTGGCACTAATGTAAGAGGTTATAGAATTTTTTTATAGCACTGTGTTCTTAGAGATTATCTGGTCTAGCTGCATGATTTTTTAAATAAGAAAAATAAAGCTCAAGGAAATTCAGTGACTGGTCCAAAAATCATGACAGCACTGAAACCAGAATGGAAGACTTCTTAACTTCAGCCAAGTGTTCTTGTCAGCAAACTGTGTCCTCCTATTGCTAATCCAGGCCTAAACCCTGGAATCAATGGCTTCTAAAACTCCATTGGGTTTAATGTTTATGTTTTGTGCCTTCAAGATAAATGTCAAAGAAACGCTTCTGAAATACTGTGTTTTTTCCATTTTCCATTCCTTTCAGGTACTTTGCTACTTGGAAGAGGAAGACATGTGGCTTTAGGTAAAATTTCTAACCAAGTTCAATGTAAACACAGTTAGCATACAATGATCTATTTCCACAATGATAATTCACTATAAAAACATGCTGATTTTGATTGAACTAATCTTCCATTAGTGATTTAGGTTTCCCCAATCTTTTGCTATTAAATACATTCTTTATGGGTAGGCCCAGTGGCTCACACCTATAATGCTAGGATTCTGGGAAGCTGCGGTGAGTGGATTGCCTACTTCAGGAGTTCAAAACCAGCCTCAGCAAGAGCAAGATCCCATCTCTACTAAATATAGAAATATTACCTGGACATTGTGGCAGGCACCTGTAAGTTCCAGCTGCTTGGGAGGGTGAGGCAAGAGGATAGCTTGAGCTTAAGAGTTTAAGGTTGCTATAAGTCATGACACCATAGTACTCAAATCAGGGCACAGAGTGAGACTCTGTCTCAAAAAAAATATTATTTACTATATGTGGAAGTCTAGAAGCAAAGAGGGAGCGTATATTCTTAAATTAATTAATGTAATCAGCTGGGCTTGGTTTTTTGGCATGTTATGACCAATCAATAATTGTGAATTGTGATGATTTACTCACTTGCAATGTGAAATGATCAACTGTTTTTATTTTTTACTCCTGGATAGATGACAAACATTAAAACTCATTTCTCATTTGAATTACCATTTTCACTTAATTCTAATATTCAACTGAAGCAACCAGTTTTACCTAAGAACAGAACTGTGAATTTTCAGAACCCATGAAATTTAGAAAAATAGCCATCAATGACTGTACAAGGGCACACATTATTTTCAGAACTTATTTCAGATACAGGCTCATTGAGTTCCCAGCTCAAATTAAGTGACTTTCTATGTGACATAGCAGTTAAAAATCAATTTAAGAGCTTCCTGGAATATAATTTAGAGCAAATATGTAGACATTCTCTTATTTAAAACCTGGAACTCTGACAAACTCCAGCAGATTGGGTCTCATAGGTATTGAAACTGTGGGAACAAACACAGTAGCAGTAGATTCACTTTTCATCTTCTAGATTCTTAATGACTTTACTGTGAATACAGTGTGATACTTTGCACAGAGCTGATGCATTGGTTAAAATAAAACTTTGGATTTCTGGGGGTTTTAGTTAGCTGTTTTATCCCTGCTTCTTTAATTAAAATTGTAATTTTATCTTGATCGTATCTGCCAAGTATTGTCCAAAATTAGGAATATGATAAAAAAAGGACAAGTAAGCATATGGCGGCATATTTTAGGAATTTTGAATTATTTAACCACAGATAGGAGTTTTCGAGAAACCAGATTTCAACAGTAGTTATAGCAAAGAATTGATTCATCAATTCATTATGAATATATTTATTTTTAAAAGGGGAATAAAAGCCTTTTTTCCCCAATTCTTTTTAATCATATGCCTTTTATTTGGCTAAAGGATAGAAAATACCATTAGGCATCATTCTGAACTGTATTCCTGTTCAAATAGCATGGTCTCGATCTCTGTGTCATCAAGAGTACTTCATAGCACATAAGCCTATAGAGATGCTCATACAAAAAAAAAATTCTGTGCTTAAGTGTGTTTGGAAAGCTACACATCATATTATTTTCTGAAAAACTCTCAGTATACATCAGCATTTGAGGCTTTGAGAAGTCCTTCAGCAAGAAGGGGTAGGTTAATTGATTCCCTAAAGCCTTGGTTTTCCGACTTTAGTGCACACCATTATCATCTGCACATCTTGTTAAAGCAGATTACCGAGATCCACCTCCAGGTTTTCTGATTCATTATGTCTGGAATGGAGCCCAAGAAATTGAATTTCTAACAATTTCCCAGAAGATGCTCCTGCTGCTATTATACTTTGAGGACCACTGTTTACAGTCTGCCCTCCCATAAATGTACCAGACTGTTTTTTCCATTTTCCATTGGCAAGTGATTAAGGCAAGGACTCCTGGTAGAGTGCACAGGTGGCAGATCAGGAAAAGGGCTGCTGGTCCCTTGTGTCATGACAGTTGCTTTCTGGAGGTTCTGACTTCATTATTTCATTTATGCTAAACCCTGAGTGGCAGAACAGAGCTGCAGGTCAGGTCCCATCACATCATAACAAGAGTCTCCAGGAGTGGGTCTCTGTCTCTGATGTACTTGGGGAGGGTCAAGTCATTTCCAACCTATAAATTGAGTTGGAGAAGTAGGGTTAGAGGCCTGGGTTTTCTTACTTTGTACTTTCATCTGTTACCACCAGCTCCTAATGACATCCTGTGATGATTAATATTATGTGTCAGCTTTCTGGGTCATGGGGAATACAGACATGTAATCAAATAGAATAGGGTCCTGGGAGAATTTACTTTTCATTCATTCTTTTTCTCTAAAGAACCCTGATTAATACAGATTTGGGTACCAAGAGTAGTTGAAAGGGAATAGAATTTTAAAGATGAAGTTTCCAAATTGGTTCTGGGATTTCTGGTATTTGTTTCATAACCATTTATCACATATTCAAATAGTAGAGAGAGCACTGATGGCCCATGGTGTGGTCTGGTAAATAATAGATGTACAAAATATCACTGCTAAATATTCATAATTAGCTGTTCATGAGAATTAATACCTGGATGGCTGTGTATATTGTATTTTTGAACATTCTGGGAAAATTATCAAATATAATAAGATTGACTAGTTGCTCCTTGTGTTGTAAATTGGGAGTAAATCCCCTTTGTGGGGTCTTAAGTATCATTTCAACACAGTTGCAAAAAATACACTCAAGAGGGAATTTATGATACTCACAGACCTAGAGACAGGAGGCGCAGCATAGTACGCACAGGACAGATGAGAGGAGATCCAAAGGAGCAGGATTAATGCTTAACCAAGTAGGCGGGGAGCAGAGAGAGAGAGCCCATGGGCAAATGCTGGGAATCAGGGTAGAGTACATAAGCGTAAGGCATGAAGAGACTTCACTGGTGTGCTTTAATGTCACTCAGTCACAGTCAGGGATCCAAATGGGTAACTTGTCAGGAACTAGCCTACCACACTGATGCACCTGTTTGCCTGGGCAGGATGCTCACAGCCTATTTGTGAGGATGTTGAGCCATAAGGAAAATGGGAGGTTTTACAAATTTACAGTAAACGCTTAGTGTACTAGACAAATTAGAGAAAGAAAAGGATGATCTTAGGAATTTTAATTTCCAGTTCAGGAGCCTTATAAATGACCCGAAAGATTCTATATGTGCCAGAAGAAGACCTTACCTCTGGTAGCTGCAGGGCTGAGATTCCTGAAAACCAAACTCCAAACCTCTACATTGGTTCCCCAACCTGTGGAGTGAGGGTTATTATGGTGGGAAAAGACAAGTGCAAGTTCCTAGAACTACCTCTACCTAGGAAAATAGTAGACCACAAGCAATACCACTTTCCTTGAGGGGTGGTAGAGTTGCGTGCCACCCCTGAGGTCTGAAAGATGAAGGTGCAGAAGCAGTGATTCCCACCACATTCCCATTCAATTTTATGATTTGGCCTGACACAGCTTAGCCAATCAGTGACTCCAATTGCAGCTTCTGTGCCAGATTTGATTTTGTTGTTTTAACAAATCAACGCACCCTATGGTACCTGGTATCCATCTGGCAAATGCTATTTTATCATCCCTGTCTATAAAGACCATGGGAAATAATTTGATTTCAACTGGCAGGGCCAGAAATATACCCTCATGTTCCTTCCTCAGAGATATATAATCTTTTCAGTTCTATGTCATAATTTAATTTGCTATGAGCTTGATTGTCTTTACCTTCTACAAAATAGCATACTGCTGGTTGAACCTAGCAAGAGAGAAGTAGCAAGTACTCCAGACTTATTGGTTAAGATATTTTCATGTCAGCAATGAGACCAAATCAAACAAAGGTTCAGGAGCCTTCTTTCTAAATTAAATTTCAAGGGGTCCAGTGATGTGGAACATGTCAAGATATTCCTTCTAAGATGAGGTCTAAGTTACATCCAGTTCCTCTTACAACTTACAAAGTCACAAATGGTGATCATTGGAATAAAAAGATGCACGATGCCTGGTGGGGCTCTAGATTTTGGAGACAACTTATTCCTCATTAGTGTATGTTACTCGGTGCTTTATAAAGTGACCCTAACATATGCTACTTTTGAGTGTAACCTGCAACAAGAGAAGGCCTTGCAACAGATTTAGATTTCTGTTCAAGCTGATCTGTCACTCAGGCTATATGATTCTAACAGACCCATTGATTATTGATCTTTCCATGCCAGATAAGGATGCTCTGTGGAGCAGGTAAATTTCAGAGAATGCCTCTAGTATTTTTGAGCAGAGATTAGTTATCCTATGTAGATAGCTGTTATCCTTCTGAGAAGCATCTCTTGGCTTGGTATTGGCCTACATAGAGACTGAACAGTTAACCATGGTCCACCAAGTTGATATGTGACTTGAGTGACTTGAGCTGCCTATCATGAAGTACAAGTTGTCTGGCACACCAGCCATAAAGTGGGGCCTGCATAGAAGCACTCCAACATAAAATGGGAGTACTACATTCATGACTGACCCAGGACAGGCACTGAAGCCACAAGTAAGTTCTTTAAAGAAGTGGCCCAAGTTCCAAATTTTATCCCTTCACTGTAAGATTAAGAATAGCAAAGTAGTTAGTCAGACCAATGGTACCCAGAACAGTCACTCTTCAACTAACCCTGCAATCCTTGAACCATCTGACAATTCAGATCCCAGAGCAAGCTGGTAATTCAGATTTCTTTGATGATGCTGTTTTTTTCCAAAGACAAATGTGCACCACACAATTTAACTATTAAATGGATGACTTTGTTCACCACTACTTTAAAGATGTTATCCGGATAGAAAATGCATTTATTCTAGACAATTCTGTTGGTCATTCAGAAGAAAGTGTTTCATAGAACCTATAAATTATACTACAGACTATGGATTACCTGAAGTGCTTGAACAGTTATCTCCTGCACGAAGAACAGGTAAGAGTTTTTAAGGATGCAGGTGTCACTCTTGCTGTTCCTTTTCTGTTTATTATAGTGACAATCCTTCACTGTTGCTAAGGGTGATATTAACAGCTACAATCTCAGCTCCTTTATGTTGAAATGGTAAAAGTTACTCAAAGAGTAGAGTATGATGTCCAACCCATGGTTCAAGAGATAAGAGGTAAGCTTTTGTGTTAAAATTTGTAAAACCGTACATAAAGAATTATCCATTTCTTACTGATAATTTAATAAATAAGTAGAAACAATAATCTTTTTTTCTGATTTTCATATGCTTTATTTCTTTTTTCTTTCCTTATTATAATGTCTGGAATGCCTAGTATAATGTTGAACAGAAGTAGAAGTGGACACTTGCCTTCTTTCTAAATCCAAGGAGAAACACCACAATCTCTCACTACCAAGTTTAAGGTAGCTTTGCATGTTTTGTATAGACCATTTATCAGATTGAGAACTTTCTCCACTGGTCCTAGTTTATCACATATTGGCAGTGCACTTTGCCAAACATTTTAATGCATCTGTTAAAATTGTAATATGGTTTTTCTCCTTTTTTCTGTTAATGTTATGAATTACATTAATCAATTTTTAAATAATAAATCAACCTTGTATGTCTGGAATAGTTCCAACTTGAGTTTAGCATCCTGTTGCATATTGTGAAATTTGATATGCTAATATTTTGTCAAGTATGTATTTGTTAAACAATACTGAGTTTGTCTATGTTAACAAAGTATCTGTCCACATATATTTGCATTTTTAATGTATTTCAAAGTATTATTAAGGTAAACTTCACATATGGTAAAATGCACAGAATTAAGACAATGATTAAATGGGTTTTGATGTATCATTATGCCCATGTTACTGCCACTCAGTTAAGACATAGAACATAGAACCCCATAAAATTTCTTTATTCCTCCATAAAATCAATTCTGACTCCCCACAGGTAAACATTACACATAATTGCCTTAAATTAAGATAGATTTGTTTTCTTCTTAATCATATAATAAATTGAATTATATAGTGCATACATTTGTTTTTTTTCTTTCTCTTTTTTCTTTTGCAGTTTTTGGCTGGGGCCAGGTTTGACCCCACCACCTCCAGTATATGGGGCCAGTGCCCTACTACTTTGAGCCACAGGTACCACCCTTTTTCTTTCTTTTTTGAGACAGAGTCTCCTTCTGTCACCCAAGTATAGTGCAGTGGAGTCATCAGAGCTCACAGCAACCTCAAACACCCAGGCTCAAGTGATCTTCCTGCTTCAACCTCCCAAATGGCTGGGACTAGAGCTGCCTGCCATAATGCCGGACCAATGTTTCTATTTTTACTAAAGATAGAGTCTCACTTTTGTTCAGGCTGGTCTCCACCTCCTGAGCGCAAGCAATCTTCTTGCCTCAGCTTCACAGAGTGCTAGGATCACAGGCATGAACAGTCTCTCCCAGCTTTTATAGTCTTCTTATGTGCCTGGTTCCTGTTGCCCAAAGCCAGGTTTTTGAGAATTATCCATGTTCCTGCCTATATCAGTACTTCCTTTATTTTTATTGTTTCATAGTATTTTACTGAATGAATATGTAAATCGGAATGCTTTTAAATTTATTAACCTGGTGGAAATTTGTGCCTATTTCCAGTTTGTCCCTATTATGAACAAAGGAGATGTAAACATTTTTGTATACATCTTCTATAAATTGCTTCATTTGAGCAAAAACTAGAAGCAAAATTTCTGAGTCATACTCTAAGTGTGTATGTAACTTCACAAGGAAATATCAAGTGGGAATACAGGAGATGTCGGCCATAGAAAAAAATTTTTTTAATTATAGTGAAAGTTACCCCATCGCCAAATAGAGCTTTGCTGAAGAGGAGAAACTGTATAGCCCATGGACCAAATATGATACTCTATATATATTTGTGTGACCTGTGAACTAACAAATTTTTAACCTAAAATGTAAAATTTAAAAAGCCTAATATGGCCTTTTGGCAAGAACATTTGCTTGTTTTTTCCTTTGGCCCAAGGCCTTAAACATTTATCATTTGGATTTTAGAAAAAAATTTGCTGACTCCTAGATATGCAATTGAATATTTAAAGAATGTTTTAAGAATGACGATAAAGATTGGTCAAGATAATGCAATTTTGAAAAAAAAAATTACAATGAATTGGATATATTGATCCAGAAAAAATGAAGTCCAAAGGTCATGTTAAAATAGCTAATAGATTAAGACAAATTAGATGGCCCATTATCACCAAATATTCCAGAATTATGAATCATTCTAAAATATAAACATTAGATAAAGTAACAAAGAAATAAAATGATTAGAATAAAGTGAAGGAAACGAAAAGATCATGCTCAGTTAATTTATTATATCCATGGCAACATGATGACAATAATTGCAATGGTAATGAGTAGAAGGAGAAGGATAAAACTCAGTAATAAGGAAACACAAATATAATCAGGATTTCAGGGTAGGAAACCACCCAGGCCATAGAATAGGGCAGTCTTTAGGTTGCAGTCATGCAGGGGGCAATCGCAACTCTACCATAGTGACCATCTTTTCTTAAAGAGATTAATTATTTTAAATAAACTCCCAAATGTATAGAAACAATAGATACATTATCTTAAGTAATTGTAACCATAGGCAAATTTCGTCACTGGGAAATTTTTCATGGACATAGGAGAGAAGAGTCGGAAGGCTCTTTAACAGAAAGGAATATCCAATGTTTTACTAGGTTGGCCCAAATTTATATTAAAAGGCAAGTAATAATATATAATTAATAAAGGGCCTGGCATAATATTTATACGGCGTCATGATCATCAGGAAAGTGCAATCCACAGAAACCTTGATATATTTCTTAAGACTAATTTCATAATCTGAGGGGGCAAAAATGCCATTATTCTCTAAGCAGAAAATAATGGAAATAGTCCAAAAGATAAAACGGTAGCTGGAAATCACCCCATTTGCCTACTGTTGGTAAAAGAATTCCTCACTTGGAAATACTTATACAGGACAACAAGAATGTTTCCAGCTTTTGTTGGGACAGAAAAGAATAAAAGAACATTATAAAAGGTCAAGTCCATAATACAACTTCCTATGCTTCTGGTTTCTACACCATAGAATTCTGAATTTAAATTAAAAGCAGTAACCTGAAATTAGTATGAATTCTGGTCTTATGGCACAGATAAAGATCATTGGGAAGAGGGTTTTGTACCCAGAAGGTAGCTAAATCAATAACTTGATATTCTCTGTTAGAACAATTGACATGAGCATTTATAACATTTGAATCACCACTGAGCTCTCAATTCAAAGGCTGATATAAAGTGGGCCAAACTGGTGCCATAAAGAGTAAAAATAATAATGACACAGTGGAACACGTAAAATCAGAAGGATACATAATATAAATGGGACAAACCCAGCCTTTCAGGTGTCTTTGCATCATGAGGTTGCTACTGTTGAGACATGTGTGTTGTATCTTGACGGGTTCTGAGGGCTTCACCCTGGTTAGAATTCACAAAGAATCAAGGCAGATAGTCTGGCTCTTACATGGAGAAGCACTGTTTTTAACAGAAGGCAAAAAAGGGGAAGCTGCTTTCTTTAGGTTCAGAGAAATAAAGACATTCATCAGGGAGGGAAAAGCAAAGTCACACAGTCTAAACCAGGTATGGCTATAAAATAGTAGAGAAATCCTCAAGGGAAAACCAAGACTTGGTGTATATTTCCATAGATTCCTGGGCTATTCTAATGGTCTGCTCAGCGAAAAGAAATGAGGAGTATAAACATGTGATAAGAATGGAAAAAATATTTCAATACAGTTATCCATCATTTAATAGGAACTCATTCTTAGAGATGAGTCATTGGACAATTTTGTCACTGTGCAAATATCAGAGTGTACTTAGACTAACTGAGAGGGTGTAACCTACCACACACATAGGCTCAATTACAAACTGAATAGCATGTTACTGTAGTGAATACTACAGGCAGCTGTATCATAATGGTAACTAGTTATATATCTAAACATATATAAACATAGAAAGTATACAATGAAAGTACAGTATAGGTAAAAAATGAAATACCTGTATGGGACACCTACCATAAATGGAGCTTGTGGAATGGGAGCTGCTGTAGGTGAGTTGGTGAAAGTGAAGGCTTAGAACTTTGCTGCATGCTGCCGTAGACTGTATAAACGTTGTACACATGAAATGTATACACTCAATTTGTAAAAAATGTGTACACTGCAATTATGAAAAACACAATACAAAAATATAATAATAGTGCTATGATTATTGTTATAACAGCTATGATATCAGTGGGCAATAGGATTTTTCAGCTTCCTTAAATGTTATGGAACTACTGTCATAGATGCAGTCTGTCACTGACTAAAATGTCATTCTGCAGTGAGTGACTGTACATGAAGATTATGTCTCAGCCTATAAATGGGAAAAGTAGAGCAATCAAATATAAAAAGATGATGAACCACTTGACTAGGAAACTCTATTAAAGAAAGAACAGAAACACATTTAGTGGTTTCTCATTAAGTCCATGAGAACGTTTGACATATGCCAATCACATTTGTAGAAAACAAGGAATAGTGGTAGGTAATTGTACTACAAATAAGTGATGAGTCATTATTATTTTTGCAATGAGTCCAAAATTCAAAAACACACAATAGAAGCCAGCATTGTTTATAAGGATTCTAAGTCAATACAGGTAATTCCTGTTGACGGCACTGTACCTATGTATAAATTGTGGGGAAACAAAATTGTCATACTGTTGTAAATATTTATTCCAAAGTGAGAATAGCTCACTTCTCCTATGAGATTAATGCTGATACCACAATAAATGAACAAATAGGACAAATAAAAAACTCATCCTGTGAGAGCAATTCATTGAAACTCACCCACAAACAATTGGTGTAGACAGATGGAGAAAACAAATTTAATGTCAAGAGCATTTGAGTAACCAAAATAATCTAATGTTTAAATTACACCACTTAAATAGTTCCAGTGAAAAAAGAATCATTGTGAATCATCAGAAGAGACATGGGATGACTTCCTAAAGTGTAGATAAAGAAAAGGTTGCTAGGGAAAGAAAAATGCTGTAAGTTGCATGATGTATCAGTCAAATCTGTGAGGTAAATAAAAGACTAAGAATAAACTTACAACGTTTGATACATATGATCATTTTGCAACCAGTCTCTATGATAGAACATGACTAAGTTGATGGCATGTCACTCCTATTATTACATTATTACATAAGACATTGGAGGGATGAAGGGGAGCGAAGCAGAGGGGAATTGGTGGGGAATGAGGAAAATACAGCATTCGAGAAGACACGGAAACAAAGGATGGGACCCCGAGGCCTGACTGAGCTGATGGCTACAGCCAGCCCCAGAGCACAAAATCTGCTTTATTTTATACTATCTCCACAGGGTTATCCCTGTGGAAGTAGCATAGATAGTATAGGGAAATAGCATAAACAAAAGACATAGTTTTGGTCTTACAGTACAATAGGAAAATGTAAATGACTTTCACAAAGACAAGCCATCTTGTTAATGTTTTCTACTCAACTTCCTTAACAAATGACAAGGAGAAAGGAGGGAGAGATCTCAAGGATCTCTGTATAGATAACTATAGAAAGAAAAGGGCTCTGTGCTGGCAGAGGGAGCATGAAGAAAGGAAAATAGCAGTTTCGGGAAAGGAGGAGAAGCAGTTGAGGGGTTATTCTCTGAATGTTCCCCAGGCTGTGAGGGCTCTGCCATCTCACAGCCCGCTCTCTGCAGAGGGAGAGGCTCTTCTGCTGATCTTGCAGAAGTAAATAACCATGATATAAAATACCTATAAAGGGAGGAAACCGAGGGTCACTTTTACAAGCTGAGGGCCTGTCCTACCATACAAAGAACTGAATTCTGCCAGCCGCCTGAATGAGCTTGGAAATAACCTAGCTAACATCATGATTGCAGCCTATGTGTGACCTCCAAGGGACTCTGTTCAATCATGGCTGAATTCTTGTTCATGAAAATGGTGATATGATAACCTTGGTGATTAAAGCTGCTAAGTCTGTGGTGATTTGTTATGCAGAAATAGAATGCTAATAGAGCTATTTTAACACACATGGGGTGACCTCATTCATAAAAGAAAGGCATCTGTCACGTGTTGAGGATTTAATAACCCTGACACTATAAACATGTCCATGTAAAACGTAACTTATAAACAAGTACCATCTGTTGTACACATCCCTAGGAGTCTAAGATACTAAGAAAAAGGTCATGTCCTTAGAAGTATGATACTAATAAGAATGATAACAACATTTAATATATAAAATATTAGGCATGTCAAAAATGTCTGGGTCCCCAAAGAGTATACAACACAGAATAGCAGGGCCACATCACCCACCAACAGAGCCACAGGTTTCCAGTCTAGGAAATTCTTTTCTATTCTTAGTTTCTTCACAGATTTTATTAGGACTTCGTGTTAAAATTTGTGACATCCTTTCTTTGTGGTCATTGAAAGCACTACAGAGTTTTTCTCTTTTTCTGTTAGTATGGTCACTTAAAGTGATTAATTTTCCAATGAGAAATCACACTTTCATTACTGAGATAAAACTATTTGTTTGTAGTGTATTATCTTTTTAAAATATTGCTGGGTTCCGTTTTTGATATATTGTTTCTGAAATGTTTTTTATTCTGCTATATTTTCTTTCATTTTCTTTTTTACTTTATCAAATGTTTTTGAAGTTAGATTTTAAATTTCATCCAGAATTAAAAAAAAAAATCCTCCCTGTATTTTCTCTGGCTTTTCAAAGGATTAAAATAAAAGTTTTTAACTTGTCAGTGTCTGCTAAGGTTTGATTAAAAAATGCATTTTTAACTTATCACAGTTCACTTAGATTTGGTATTTTCCACATAAAATACTATTATTGACATGTAAGTAGTATGTCAATAATGAAGTTTATGTGTGTCATATACTGCACAGTGAGTTAAATATATTTCTCATTTTCCTTCTTAACAACTAATGGCAAAAGAGTCATTTATTTTACAATCACTAGTGTACTATTTCTTCTACTCTTTGTTCTTTTCTGTGTATTTGTGTTTACCTTTAATTTTCGTTCCCTTCTCACATAAAACTTCCTCAATGTTTTTTATAGATCAGTTTTCCTGGGATGAAAAATTCTCTAGATTTTGTTTATCTGAAATGTCTTTATTTTGTCCTCATCTTAGAGTATATTTGCTCATTATGGAATTTTGGATTGATAGCTCCTTTTTTAATTTTGGTTTCGGCTTCTTATTTGTCTCCTTATTTTTCATAAAGAGGCAGCATAATTTTTATTGTTTTTCTATTATATGTGGGATATCTTTTTTTTTTTCTAGCTGCCTCCAAGACTTTTACTTTATAATGGGCTTTCTGCCATGTGAGAACGGCATGCCTAGTCACTGCTCTCTCTGAATCTCTGTGGTTTATGATATGCTGAGCTTCCTCCATCTGTGTACTGTTGTTTTTCATCATTTTTGAGCATTCTCAGTAACTACCTCTTCCAATATTTCTTTGGCCAGATTATCTTTTTCTTTCTGCTAGGACTTCAAATATGCCAGCTTCAGACTGCTTGGTGTGTTCCCATAGATCACTCAGGCTTCATTTATCTATTTACGTTCAATGCTGGGAATATTGAATAATGGCCATTAATCTGCTTCCAAATTCCCTGACATATTAAACTGCTATCTGTAATTTTTTATTGTTTATCCACTAATTTTTTATTTATAATATTCTACCTTCCAGTTTTTTTTATAACTTTCATTTTTTACTTAGATTTTCCATATAATTACATGTTATGGTCATTTTTTTCTTTTATCCTTAACATATTTATAATAACTACTTTAAAATGTTTACCAGTTTTACACCTGGGTCCTCTCTGTGTCTATTTCTATACTTTGCCTTTTCTTTTTTTTTTTCTGGACTTTATTGTGTTTTATCATTCATATGAATGTGTAAATGATTATATATTGGTTTGATCATAGTATTGGGTACAGTGGATACTTTTTATTCCCTTTTATGGCTGCATAGTATTCCATGATACACACATACCACAATTTGTTTGATTATTTTTAATTCTTCTTTCCCCCCACCCAGGGCACCAAAGAGGATTTTATTATTTACAGTTAAAGTTTATTTTATTTTTTCTTTAATTTTTTTTACTGTTGGGGATTCATTGAGGGTACAAGAAACGAGGTTACACTGATTGTGTTTGTTAGGTAAAGTCCCTTTTATAATTGTGTCTTGTCCCCAAAAGGTGAGTCACACACCAAGACCCCCAGCCCCTCCCTCCTTCCCTCTCTCTGCTCACCCCTTCTCCTGTTCCCCTCCCTCCTTCACTCTCTCTGCTTTTCCTTTAAACTACCCCCTCCCTCCTTCTTTTTCTCTCTCTGCTCTCCCCTTCCCCCACCCCCCACTGTGTACTAGGTCATTAATTGTTCTCATATTAAAATTGATTCCTACTTCTTTATTCTTGTGATGCTTTACTAAGAATAATGTATTCCACTTCCATCTGGGCTAGTACAAAGGATGTAAAGTCTCCATCTTCTTAATGGCTAAGTAGTATTCCATGGTATACATATACCACAGCTTGTTAATCCATTCTGGGTTGGTGGGCATTTAGGCTGTTTCCACATTTGGCAACTGTAAATTGAGCTGTGATAAACAGTCTAGTGCAAATGTCTTTATGGTAAAAGGATTTTTTTTCTTCAGGGTAGATGCCCAGTAATGGGATTGCAGGATCAAATCAGAGGTCTAGCTTGAGTTCTTTGAGGTTTCTCCATACTTCCTTCCAAAAATGTTATATTAGTTTTGTGATTTGTTTTTCAGTGAAAGTGTTTTTGTTTTTTACTTTTGCAGCAATATAGTTACCATCCACAAAAATTTTAATTACACAGCTTTTAGGAAAGTTAATATTTTATATTTTATATCTTCCAATCCATGAACGAATATTCATGAATGCTTCTTAAATAAAATGTTCATGCTTTAACGTACACTTTTCACCGTGCTTTAAAAAAATGTCTGTTATTTTAGGATTCCAAATAACATTGTTTTGTTTTATGCTTAATTAAAAAAAAAAGCAAAATGATCATGTTTTTGCAAAAAGAGTGCCATAAAACAATCTTCCTTGACTTTGAGGTGACTGTATGTTTGCACATGGGTGTGTGCACATGATATTTTGACAGATTTTCCAACCACTCATTTTTTTTTGCTGTATGTTAACAGTTATTGTTGATATACACATGACATTTAACAGGATCCAAATCAACTCTATAGCTAATATTATCTCAACCATAGTGATAAGTAGCATATTCATTACTGTAGTTTTCACTTTCTAGTTTTAAATTAGCCTTTGTTTCCATCTTCTTCACTCTGATCAACATTTCTTTATTTTAAGATAATTTTCAAAATAGAGAGGATGTTCTATGAAATTAAGAATTGTACTTGGTACTTGTAGGCACATTAATTGCTCCCCAGCAGACTGCTCTACTACTCACCATTCTCTTGAAGTATACACGCCTCTGCTGCTTTTTCTTTCTCTTTCTCTGGACAAAGACCTGACACTCATTTAGTAACTCTCAGGCTGTGTCCACATTGTACTAGAAATTTACACAGGCAATTCAGCCAAACATCTGGTCAATTAAGTCACACCATGAGTTTAAAACATGTCTGTTTAACTCTGTTCATCAGTTATGTAAGATGGAGCTATCAATAGGACAATTTGGAATATATACAAACTCAGTCTGACCCATCCTGAGCTTAAGTTACTCAGGAGCACAGACCTGTTTTCCCAGGGGCTGCAGTTTCAGCCTCTTGCTCATTACCATTTCAGTCCTTTTTAGTGAACTTCTGCTATAACATCCTAAAATTGAAATAGTCTTCATTTATTTGCCTCAGATTTTAAAGAGTGATGAGTGAGAATTGGAATATAATCTTTCTTGAACCTTAAAATCACAAAGTCCCCAAACTACAGATTCTGGCATGCATGTGGAGAGAAGGGAACACTTCAGTGCTTCTTGGATTGCAAACTAACATAACTTTTATGGAAAAAACTATGGAGAATCCTCAAAAAACTAAAAGTTAACATAGCATTTGATCCCACAATTCCATTACTTGGTATCTACCCAGATGAAGAAAAATCATTTTTCCACAAAGACATTTGCACCAGAATGTTTACTTCAGCCCAGTTCATAATTGTCAAGCCTTGGAAGCAACCAAAATGCCCATCAACCCATGAATGGATTAACAAATCATGGTATATGTATACCATGGAATACTACTCAGTCACAAAAAGATGGAGACTTTGATGGAGTTGGAAATCATTCTTCTTAGTAAAGTATCTCAAGAATGGGGAAAAAAGGGTCCAGTGTACTCAATACTATTACGAAACCAATATATAAACACTTACACATTCATATGAATGTTAAAACACAAATATAGTCTAGCAAGGGGAAGGAGCGAGGAGGGAGTGGGGAGTGGAAGGGGGAGGGTAATTGATGGGAGGAGGGAGGGCATTTGGTGGGATTTCACGTAATGTGCACAAAGCAAGGGTATATTTCAAAATAACTAAGAGTAAATTTTAAATATCTTACCACAAAAAAGTAAATGAAGTGATGGCTATGTTAATCAGTTTGATTTAAGCATTCTACATTATGTATCAAGTCATCATATTATACCCCATATATGTATACAGTGATAATTTTAATTAAAAATTGATAAAAGAATCAAAACTTCATAGGACATTAAAGTAGAGAAAGAGAAGCTAGTGGTCCTGTTATCTATTTTCAAACTGATCATCCGTTCACTAATATCCTCTCAGAGTTATTGTAAAGGCTAAGAGGCTCCTCTGCCAGGTCAAGGAGGAGAAAGTGGGAGACGGGCCGTGTGGTTCAAAGGGCGCTGGAGGGGCTGCATTTTCTGCTTCCTTGAAGCACGCGATCCTGCCTGCATGCTGATGACTTACATGTGGAGGCATATTTCATGTACCAATTCTAATTTTACCAGTTATATATGGTGAAGTTCCAGAAAGATTACTTTTGAGTAAGTTTCTTCTGTTAATAAAATACTTGAACACCAATAATTTAGATTGAATTTGTGATTTTACAGACTGAGATATTTAGATTTACAGAGACTGTGACTTTTCTAAGCTATTTAATGTTCAAAATATATCACCCAACCCTGAAGAAATGGTTATTCACCTGGCCTCTGAACCAAATTATAAGAACCTTTGGGCTGACTACAGTCTTATAAATCATTCTTATGTGTCTGATTTCTGTTAGATACTCACTGTGGGGGACTAAATATTTGTACATCAATATTATAAAAAGATTTGTCATGTACGTGTCTTGGGCCAGGAAGTGTACTAGATATTGAGGATATAACTGAGGGAAAATGTATATAGTCTATACATTTATAGAGTTTACATTTTATTGATACATAAAACTTTATTTATAAGTGCTTCAGGGCAGAAGAAATGTATACTGTGGGGTTGAACAGTAATAAAACACAGCTCCCATTGATGGAGAGGTAGGACTCCGTTAAGCAATATCTAAATTATGGAATCATTCTGGAAGACAGTTTTTGTTATTTCTATTTTAAAGACAAAGGTATTGAGTAACTTAGGGGTTATGTAACTTATTCAAAAACAATAAATTCAATACTACATGCAGGACTAAAATTTAGGTTAGTCCAATTCTAAACTCTCCACCAGGCATAAGGGATTTTCCACATTTAAGAAACGCTAATAAAAACTCTTCATAAAAATAATATTTTAGTTTCATTATTGACACATTAAATGGTTGCAGGGTTATATCTGGTTTTGAAATTTTAAAAAGTAAGATTCAAATGTTAGAAACATACAACATTTTACCTAACTCATATTACCTGCAAATTATGCCTTAAAAAGAAATGGTATGATTAATAACCAAATGTCTCCTGAGTATGTTAAAGTGTGTAATGCATCTATATCCTATATCTTTGATGAGCCAAGCCCTAATTTCAATTTTTGGAAATGGAAATATTAATGCAAAAGCTTTGCTCCAAGTGAAATTACATTCTGTCAAGATGTTGTACACATTTGTCAACTGTAGTTAAATCATGGTCCTTTGAACATACCCACACTTTTATTTCCCTTTGGCACCAATTCTAGTGTTCACTGTTCTTAACAGGAAATGAATTATGAATGGATTAGTTAAGCCCATATCCTTAGGCACCTGGAGAAATCCTTCTGATGATAAAAAGCAAAGACTCTAGACGTCAGCTGCAAAGAAAAAAGCAATTAAAAACCAGTGAGATTTTCTAGATTTCTTCTTTTTTAAATCTTGATGTGAGAATACCTTAATAAAAATTAAGGTTAAGATCTCACTAACTTAGTCTCTAAATTTTCTTAATAACTTAGCTTTTGTGAGGACTACCAGTTCATCTCCTACATGGTTTTCATTTCCTAATATGATATGTGATCCAACTGGTATTTTATACTTAACATATTTTGTTCATATAATACTTTTATTACCAGTGATATGTAAAGATCTCATTTATAGCATTTGTTAATACTTTATTTCATTAAGACAAGTTATTATTTTATACAACACTAAGATTAAAAAAATGCTGCTCAAATTATCAATTGGTTTTTATCTCTTAGCATTTTATATTATCTTTACAAAAAATGGTATGTTTAAAAATATCAGATTCATTAAAAGAAGGGGGAAAAGCTCCAACAAGAACAAATGAGATAAACAAAAAACAGCAAAAAAGGAGACTTCAACTTTATAATAGCAATACTAAATTAAATGCAAATAATGTACATTCTAACTCTTCTTAAAGGACAAAGATTAGATTGTGACTGGGGAAAAAAAGGAAGACTTGTTTTATACATTTTGTAGGAAACACATTTAAAGTTGTGTAAACTAAAATAAATCTTAAGCTCTCTGCAGACTGAACAGCTCTTCTCTCAGCCCAGAGGACCCCATTGAAACCTTGAAACTGAGTTGCTAGTGTTGAGGAGAAGGGAGGTCAGTGCCTCACGATGCCCCCTCCCTTTTGGAGATATTCTTTGTAACAATAAAATACTAAATCATGAACGGGCCTAAAGCTAAATAAGACGAAGTTTGGATACACCTGTATCCAAGCCTGTGTATAAAGCTTCATTTCTTTTGTGTGTGCAGGTGTGTACTTTATTTCAAATTAAAACCTCATTTTCTTAACCAATTACAAATCAAGGAATCTTTAAGCCTTCCTATAAGCTCTATGCCCCCTCTTTGAGATGTCCTGTCTTTTTGGAACAAAGGTATGTATACCTCCCATGGATTGACTGGACAGTTGGTGCAACTTCTGTCTGCATCAACATATACCAAAGTGCAACCGAACACATTTTCTTAGCACCTCTTTTTTTTTTTTTTTTTTTTTTGAGACAGAGCCTCAAGCTATCCCCCTGGGTAGAGTGCTTTGGCATCACAGCTCACAGCAACCTCCAACTCCTGGGCCCAGGCGAGTCTCCTGCCTCAGCCTCCCAAGTAGCTGGGACCACAGGTGCTCGCCACAATGCCCAGCTATCTTTTGGTTACAGCCATCATTGTTGTTTTGGTGGATTCAAACCCGCCACCTTAGGTGTATGTGGCTGGCGCCTCAGCCATGTGAACCACAGGCTCCAAGCCTTAGCACCTCTTAAGGCCATGTTTTCCAGGCTGGTCACACACATTTGGTTCAAACAAACCTTCTTTAAATTATTTTACAGAGGATTTATTTTTTTCCATTAACACTTAAAAGACACAGATAGGTAGAAAGTGAGAAGAACATGATAGTCATACAAGAAGTGAACATTAGAAAGTAAATATGGTTGTACTGATTTCTGGCAAAGTAAAATGCAAGATACAGTATATGGTATATGTATATTATTAGCAATGAAAGGAGATGTTTCATACTGATAAAAGTATCAATTCATTAACAATTCAAATTATATATACATTTGATAGAAGTTTCAAAATATTAGAAACAGGAAGAATATCAAATACAAATACGACTGCAATTAGTAGAGGAGTAAACAAAAAAATTAGGAAAAATATAGGAGATTTGAAAAATAGAAACAGCTAGCACATTTGTATGCTTATAGAATGCTTCAATAGATAGCAACACAATGGGTGATGCCAGATTGAAATGGGAAAATTACTGCAGATATTTTCTTGATTTGGATGAGTAGAAGGAGTGGATTAGCACAGATTGCTCATCTATAGACAATTCTATTATAATAGTTGGGAAAATTGAGCAGCAGAGACTGCAGCATCGTAGCAATATTGCCACCCCTTGCTATACTTACAGCTCTATTACATAAAGGTAATTCTGACTATTATGTTTTTCAACCTTCTTTGACAGCATTCTACCAAGGAGTGGTGTTTGTGCCACATCTGAAAGTACAGAGAGACAGAACCAGAAAGGCTCTGGCTATAATGTAGGCATGTGGGCTTCCCATATGCAAGTTTTACCATATGCCTCAGGCATTTTCCTGCAAGTGGCCAACAAGAGCCTTGCAGAAGACTGAGATCTTACTTGGTGGATTCTGTGATTCCTCTACTTCCTAATTTCTTGGATCCTAACAGAAGGTCCTCTAACTATCACTACCAAATCTTTAGTATTCCCGAATTAGAGTATTTTTTAATTGGAACAAAGTAGGTTCTGTTTTATGACCAAATTCTGTGCAATGTACCATATCTGTTGCGCAGAGGTGGGTAGATGGGTGAATCTGGTGGGATGGGTCTGTAAAGGTTCTCTCCTGACTGCTTATATTTTCTTAGTATAGTAGAAAGTCGGGCCTCCAGCTGAACATGTGAGTAAGGGAGGAAGGAAAAGAGAAGGCACAGAAAACTTATTTTAGGAGAATGTTTAAAAGGATGGACTGTGATATCTGGGCAACAGAAAGAAGGCTCCCGAAGTTTTGTGTTTCTGAATTTAAAGGACACCTAGCAAATGTGATTTTGTTGTTTGCCTCTGCCATAGTCATTGGCCATAGGTGAAATTTATATGAAAATTGGCTATAATGTCCAAACAACTTAGGAGTTCTCAGCCTTGTTTAGATTGTTGTACCTGGATTTTTCCCCATCACCCAAGAGTTAGTCCGAGACACACTCCGATGTAAAGATCATGAGGCAAGTTTTATTCAAGCCCGGGCCTGGACTCTCCTGGTGAGCACACCAAGGAAGAGCCCCACCCTGGAGGTGCAAACAGTTTTTATAGGGTACAGAAAACAAGAAGGGGAGGGGTAAAGTATGGGTACAATTTTGATTGGTTGCTAGGGGCACGGGCATATTACCAGTTAGGCATTAGCTCCTGATTGGGCATAGATTTTGCGCCATGGGGTGGTGCTATCTTTGAGATGGGCGGGGGACATTATGCTGACTCATTGGGCCTAAGATGGCGGTGGTGGCTATCATTAAAATGGCGTAGGCTTGACCTTCGCAAGATATTACTATTACTTGATGAACTTAAAAAAAATAGCAATGCCTACTTCCCTACTCCAAATGTTCTGATATAATTGAACTAGAGTAGAATCTTGTCATCAAAAGAAAATAAAATCTTTTAAAGGCTACTGGAGGACCCTATTATGAGACTGATGTTGAGAGTCACTTTTTTTTGGACTACAGGAATTCTTGAGTTTAGAATCCATGTCCTACTTATAATGTTATGCTTAGTGTTCAAAACTATGGAGGAAACCAAAATATGATAGTTAAACTGAAGAATGAAAGTAGGAAAAGGCAATTTTGGACACTTATTTTCATCTCTTTAGTTCCCACCTTTTACAGATTTCTCATACATAAGTGTGATAGTTTGGAGTCTGTAATAGACTAAAATTAATTGTAATTAGGGAATTCTTTACACCCATGTAGATAATGAGCAGTTAAAATATTAGGAAATAAAAATTGTGGCTTAAGTTCTCACAAATTGGTGCCAGAGATAGCCTACTTCCTCACTTGTAGACATCTGAGGTACAGTTGCTTTGCTGGAAAGGTGGCTCACCAGAGAACACAGAAATTCAACAAATTTGAGCAATCAGTCTATTCTTTTTTTAATATTTACTTATTTATTTTAGCGTCAATGCCTATAGCTCAGCGGCTAGGGCACCAGCTACATACACTGGAGCTGGCAGGTTCAAATCCAGCCCAGGTCAATTACAATAAAAAAATAGCTGGGCATTGTGGTGAGCACCTGTAGTCCCAGCTACTTGGGAGGCTGAGGCAAAAGAATCACTTAAGGCCAAGAATTTGAGGTTTCTGTGAGCTGTGATGCCATAGTACTCTACCGAGGGCAACAGTGAGACTCTGTCTCAAAAAAAGAAAATAATAATAATATTTATTTATTTATTTTAATTTCAGATTAACATGAGGGTACAAACATATAATACAATACAAAATACAATGCTTGCATTTGTTAGGAAGAGTCCCTGTTGTACTGTCCTGCACTCAGAAGGTGTGCCATACACCCTTACATTGTGCCTGTTAAGTGGAGCATAGCCATGTCCCTCACCCCCATTGAGTTTTCTCTTATGTGAGCACATATTAGATTATCTACTGGGTTCATATTAGTATTGAGTACAGTGAACACTTGTTTTTCTATCCTTGTGATACTTCATTAAGAAGAATGTGTTTCAACTCCATCCAGGTTAATACAAAAGATGTAAAGTCTCAATCTTTGTTATGGCTGAATAGTATTCCATGGTTTATATATACTATAGTTTATTAATCCATTCCTAGGTTGATGGGCATTTATGTTGTTTTTCCATATCTTGGTGATTGTAGGTTGAACTGCAAATGTCTTCATGATAAAATTATTTTTTTTTTCCTTTTGAGTAGATGCCTAGCAATGGGATTACAAAATCAAATGGAGGTCTACTTTTAGTTCTTTGAGATTCTTCATACTTCTTTCCAAAGAGGTTCTATTAGTTTGCTGTCCCACCAACAGTGAAAGTGTTCCCTTCTCTGTACATCCACGCCAGTATTTGCAGTTTTGGGACTTTGTGATGTGGGCTATTCTCACTGGAGTTAGGTGATATCTCAGTGGTTTTGATGATTAGCAGTTCTCTGATGATTAGGTACGATAAGCATTTTTCATATGTTTGTTAGCCATTTCTCTGTCTTCCTCAGAGAAGGTTCTGTTCATGTCTCTTGTCCAGTGATATATGGGATTGTTGGGTCTTTTGCTTTTCTTTTTTTTTTAATTAGTTTGAGTTGTCTGTCAATTCTAGTCATCAACCCTTTGTCAGATTCATATCCTGCAAATATCTTTTCCCATTCTGAAGGTTTCCTATTTGCTTTAATTGTATGCCTAAGCTTTTTGGTTTAATTAATTCCTATTTGTTCTTTTTTGTTGTTGTTGCAATTGCCATGGATGTCTTCTTCATAAAATTTTTCCCATGGCTGACATCTTTAAGACTTTTTTCCAGTTTTTTTCCCAAGATTTTTATTATTTTATGTCTTAGATTTAAATCTTTTGTCCATCTTGACTCCATGTTTGTAAGTGGTGAAAGGTATAGGTCCAGTTTCAGTTTTTTATATGTGGTTATCCAGTTGTCCCAGAACCATTTATTGAGTAGGGATTCTTTTCTTCACTGTATGTTCTTCTTTGGCTTATCAAAGATCAGTTGGCCCTTGCTTTTACATTAATTTCCATATGTCTATGTCTCTATTTTTTGTGCCAATACCATGCTGTGCTGTTTTGATCACTATGGATTTGTAATTTAACCTGAAGTCTGGTAGAGTGATGCCTCCAGCTTTGTTTTTATTCCTAAAGATTGCCTTGTCTATACTGGCTTTTGTCCTGCTTCCATAAAAAACTAAGCACCATTTTATCCAGTTCTTCAAAGTATGCTATTGGTATTTTTTTTTTTTTTTTTGAGACAGAGCCTCAAGCTGTCCCCCTGGGTAGAGTGCCGTGGCATTTTACAGCTCACAGCAACCTCCAATTCCTAGGCTCAAGCGAGTCTCCTGCCTCTGCCTCCCAAGTAGCTGGGA
>CAUYTI010155741.1:0-22387 GCA_963575145.1 Galago senegalensis | reverse complement strand
AATTAATTAATCAATATATTAATTATTATATAATTAATTATATAATATATAATTATATATTATATAATTATATTATATATAATTAATTATATATAATATAATTATAAAATATATAATATATTATATTATTGTATATTATATATTGTATATTATATTTGCATATAAATAAAATATTAATATTAAGACATATCCACATGTCTTTAATAAATGGAACATCAGCTCGGTGCCTGTAGCTCAGTGGCTAGGGTGCCAGCCACATACACCGGAGCTGGCAGGTTCCAATGCAGCCCGTGCCTGCCAAACAACAATGACAACTATAACTAAAAAATAGCCGAGCGTTGTGGCAGGTGTCTGGAGTCCTAGCTACTTGGGAGGCTGAGGCAAGAGAATCGCTTAAGCTCAGGAGTTAGAGGTTGCTGTGAGCTGTGATGCCACAGCACACTACTGAAGGGCTACATAGTGAGACTGTCTCAAAAAAATAAAGAAAAAAAATGGAATATTGATCTTGAAGACAAATGCATCAATGAAAAAACTTGAAAGATATTCAAAAGTGAAAAGATCATGTAGATTTTATTTATTTTAGAACAGAAAAAAAGTAGACCATCTCTTAAGTAAATAGATGTTTTCTGCTACTTTTTTTTTTTTTTTTTTTTGCAGTTTTTGGCCAGGCCTGGTTTGAACTCGCCACCTCCGGTATATGGGGCTGGTGCCCTACTCCTTTGAGCCACAGGCGCCACTCTTCTGCTACTTTTTATTAAGTGTGTAGCATCTAACTGATTTTTATAGCTTTCTAGGAGGCATTATAAGAAATGAAATTTCTTGTCTCGGCACCTGTAGCTCAGTGGCTAGAGCACCAGCCACATACACCGGAGCTGGCGGGTTCGAATCCAGCCCAGGCCTACCAAATAATAATGACAACTACAACCAAAAATAGCTAGGCATTGTGGTGGACACCAGTAGTCCCAGCTACTGTGGAGGCTGAGGCTTAAGTCCAAGAGTTTGAGGTTGCTATGAGCTGTGACTCCACGGCTCTCTACTGAAGGCAACATATTGAGACTCTGTCTCACAAAAAAAAAAAAAAAAAAAAAGAAATGAAATCTATTATAATGCTTTAGGGAACACTGACTAAGAAGTGAGGTGTTAAGTAATGTGTACAATTTTATTTTAAAACAGACTGGCACTTCCTTTGTTAAGCATAAAATGGGATAAAAAAATCCAAGAGATAATAGAATAGAGTTTAATTAATATTTGCTTATCTCTAGAAAGGCTCAATAAAGAAAAACCAATTTTTAGAAATAAACATGCCCACAATTGCTTCAAACAAAATTTCCATAATTCATAAAACTGGAAGAATCTTAACCATTCTTGCCCAATCTTTTATTACATGTGTGCATAGTAAGGGGAAATCAGGGGATCTACATAACTGCTTACAAGTTTGAGAGACTTTCTATTCTTAGAAAAATAAATATGTCAAAAGATTTTATTTTACTGTATTTTTTTTATCATTACTATTATTTTGAGACAAAGTCTCGCTTTGTCCACCTTGGTAGAATGCTGTGGTGTCCATAGCTCACAGCAACGTCAAACTCTTGGGTTCAAGTGATTCTCTTGCCTCAGTTTGCCAAGTAGCTGGGACTACAGGTGCCTACCACAATGCCCAGCTATTTTTTGAGATGGGGTATCACTCTGGCTCAGGCTGGTCTCAAACTCATGAAGCTTCAGCCTCCCAGAGTGCTAGGATTATAGGTACAAGCCACCACTTAATTAAATAAAATTTATTTATTTATTTTTGAGACAGAGTCTCACTTTGTCACCTCAGTAGACTGCTGTGGTGTCACAGCTCACAGCAACCTCAAACTCTTTGGGCTCAAGTGATTCTCTTGCCTCAACCTCCCAAGTAGCTGGGACTATAGGCACCCGCCACAATGCCCAGCTATTTTTTATTTTTATTTTTACTTATTTTTATTTATTTATTTTTTTTTTTGAGACAGAGCCTCAAGCTATCCCCCTGGGTAGAGTGCCGTGGCATTACAGCTCACAGCAACTTCCAACTCCTGGGTTCAAGCGAGTCTCCTGCCTCCGCCTCCCAAGTAGCTGGGACCACAGGCACCCGCCACAACGCCTGGCCATTTTTTGGTTGCAGCCATCATTGTTGTTTGGCGGCCCGGGCTGGGGATTCGAACCCGCCACCTTAGTGTATGTGGCTGGCGCCTTAGCTGCTTGAGCCACAGGCGCCAAACCGCCCAGCTATTTTTTATAAACAGGGTCTTGCTCTTGCTTGGGCTGGTCTTGAACCCATGAGCTGAGGTAATCCACTCACCTTGGCCTCCTGAGTGCTAGGATTACAGGGATGAGCCACAAAGCCTGGCCCTAATTTTATTATTTTTTGAGACAGAGTCTCACTCTGTCACCCTGACTTGCCAGACTGTCAAAGCTCACAGCAACCTCAGACTCTTGGGCTCAACAGATCTTCTTGCCTCAGCCTCCTGAGTAGCTGGGACTACAGGCACCTGCCGCAATGCCGAACTAATTTTTCTATTTTTAGTAGAGATGGGGTCTTGCTCTTGTTCAGGCTGGTCTTGAACAAGTGATTCTCCCACCTTGGCCTCCCAGAGTGCTAGAATTGTAGGCATGAACCATCATGCCTGGTCCCAAAAGATGTTTTATTATTTATTTGTTTGAATTTTTTTTTTTTTGAGTCAGAGTCTCACTTTGATGCTGTCAGTAGAGTGAAGTGGCATCATAGCTCACAGCAACTTCAAACTCTTGGGCTCAAGCCATTCTCTTGCCTCAGGTCCCTAGCAGCTGGGGCCATAGGCACCTGCCACAGCAGCTGGCTCCTTTTTCTATTTTTAGTAGAGACAGGGTATCACTCTTACTCAGGCTGGTCTTGAACTCCAGAGCTCCACCCACCTAAGCCTCCCAGAGTGCTAGGATTACAGGACTAAGCCACCACATCTGGTCTCCAAAAAGATTTTTTTTAATACTAGAAAAATATTTTCTTTCTTTTTTTTTTTTTTTTGAGACAGAGCCTCAAGCTGTCCCCCTGAGTAGAGTGCTGTGGCTTCACAGCTCACAGCAACCTCCAACTTCTGGGCTCAAGTGAGTCTCCTGCCTCAGCCTTCCAAGTAGCTGGGACCACAGGCGCCCGCCACAACGCCCAGCAATTTTTTGGTTGCAGCCGTCGTTGTTTGGTGGGTCCAAGCTGGATTCGAACCCGCCGCCTTAGGTGTATGTGGCTGGCACCTTAGCCACTTGAGCCACAGGCGCCGAGCCTAGAAAAATATTTTCTACAAAATTTAAGTTTTGGGGCGGCGCCTGTGGCTCAAAGGAGTAAGGCATGGGCCCCATAAACCGGAAGTGGCAGGTTCAAATGGGCCCCAGCAAAAAAAAAAAAAAAAAAAAACTGCAAAATTTCAGTTTTCCATATTATTTTATATTGAAGGAAACCATAATGTTACCTGATTTTAAGCAAGCAATTATGGAATAGAAATCATTTTACTTATAGGCTTCACTTTGGACTCATGCTATCACTGACACCAGGATTCTTTCTGCATGTGTTTGTCTCTCAGAAACCATCTCTGGGGTCATGATCACACCAAGAATAATGAAGAGATAACAAATACAATGTTTTACTACATGAGGAAATTCATTTTCAGAAGATTATTAAATAAATCTCACTTTTACTTTTGACCAATGAGCTAGCCAAACCCACTATAAAATGCTCTTCCATCACACAGCCACTTCTGATGACGGCTGCAGGGCTTCCATGGATCGACCATACCCTCCAGATGACTTTATTGCAGAGGAACTTAACACAAAAAACTAGATGCTCATTGACTTCAAGGATCATACAGGGCTTAAGGCCAAGGACATCTAATGAAAGCTTCACATGCTTTCTGGAAGATTAAATTGATTGATCAAGTAGCTGGGACTACAGGCCCACATCACTATGCCCAGGTAATTAAATTTTTTTTTCTTATAGAGATGGGGGTCTCATTATATTTTTCAGGCCAGTCTCCTAAGTCCTGGCCTCAAGCAATGGAACTGACTTATTTAGATTTAAACCTTGTATCCTTCAAAGGGCTCACCATTACTTATAAATTGTCCATAGTACGTAACAGGATAATTAGGGGTAAGCACAAAAAATTAGATCACATAATGAAAGAAATAGAAGTGTTGGATTTGCCATCTTGAAAATAGCAAAGGAGATTGGTAACTTAGAAATAAGACACGTGAACCAAAACCTACCTGACAAAAGGAAGTCTTGTTTAGGGTGTGAACATCCAAATTGAATTTCATATTTTTTTCTCTCAGTTAGAGAGAATCAAGAGATGGATTGATATGATCCAGTAGTTTTGAGGACATGGCACTTTTTTAGTGCCTGGCAGCCACTCACACCAATTGAGGACAAATTGCTGCTTTGAGAAATAACTACTCGAGACCCTCTTCCTTTATGGCACTGGGTCCTCACCCCTGGATGCACAGACCAATGGCCCTTTAAAAGTCCTGAAGGTAATTCTGACAAGCTGGCAGCCACATGAAGGACCTCTGGCCTTGACTGTGGTTTTCAAACAATGGCCCAGAGGTACAAATTATTCAGGACTCAACTGATTTATACTGACATAGTAACTGGCCCTTCTGAACAAATGACTGAAGACTCTGTAAGCAGCTACACTTAATCAGAGTCAGTGGAGACCCGAGAAGACCCTCCAGCCTCACATCTATTTTTAGATCATCTCTGGCAACAAGATATGTGAGATCTGCATACAGCTGCAGATCTCAGTGCCTTCCCAGATTCTCCCCCATTATTATTCAATATTGCCTGAGCCACACATCTCCGTGAGTTAAAGTGTTTCATTCATCCTAGCAATTCTGCCGTAACAAAGTTTCTCACTATAATTTAAAATTGTGAACACATATCTATATATGGAATATATGTCACAACTTCTAAATACAGAAGTTAGTATTTTATTTTATTGAAATAAAATAAATTTTACTTATTCTAGTTGCTTATCAAACTAATGTAAGATACTCTGTTTGTATTTTGGGTTATTCAATTTAGGTTAGCTAGTAGAATGCAATAAAGAGATTTAAATTTGCAGAATGACTTTTGAACATTAAATAATCATCTCCAAATTAGAACTCTTTTTTTTGAGGCAGAGTCTCACTATGTCACCTTCAGTAGAGTGCCATGGCTTCACAGCTCATAGCAACTTCACATTCTTGGGCTTAAGTGAGTCTCTTGCCTCAGTCTCCCCAAGTAGCTGGGACTACAGGTGCCCACCACAACTCCTGGCTACTTTTTTGTTGAGGTTGTCATGTTTGACAGGCCTGGGCTGGATACTAACCCTCCAGCTCCAGTATATGTGGCTGGCACCCTTAGCTGCTGACCTACAGGAACCGAGCCCCCAAATTAGAACACTTTAAGAGATCATACAGCCCAACTCTCTCATTTTGTAGGCCAGGGTGAAAGTGTAAATTTTCAAGACTATATGGTTTTTTCCCTCATAAAACTTATGCCAAACTAGATTTTTCTTAACCCAGTTTAGCTTAGTATTTACAGATACCATGTTGGTCTAACCTGTGTATAGAGTGCTGAGCTCAGTTCCATACCTGTATGTATGTGGGTATTTAATTAAATGCTCTCTAATGGCTAGGCCATATTGGATTGGAAAAGTTCCCAGAAAAAAACAGAGCCAAGCATAAGGTAGGGAGTTAGATTCTACTCCCCCCAACCCTCATGCCTGACAAGAGGGGTGGGGGACAGGCAGTCAGGCACTGGTCATACAGAGGGAGAAGGGAGGGTCTCAGACATGCGCTAAACCCCTCTTTGGGGGACTGGCTAATTCACAGTTCAGCCAAAGCCTTGGGTCTTAGGGTCAAAGCAAGTACAAAGAACAAATTTTTGAGGAATCTACATGCAAGAGTCTAGTACACTGTGAGTACTTAAGATAAAACAGGATACTTTACCGACTCTAGACATGAGCTGACAGGCTGGATGAACAGAAGAGAATCAATGATTTGAGGATAAAGGGCTACCCCACAGAGGTCTTAGAGGACCACTTACCTTTTTTTCTGAGAAAACAGATGGTGGTGGGCTAGATGCATCTTGAACAAGGTCAATAAACATGGGGTCAAATTGAGTCATCTCATTTTTTGCACCTGCAGTTGGAAAGCACGGAAGACCAACTGCATGCACGTGCTAAAAAGGGCTTGACAGCATCTTTATAAGAAAGTGAGTAGGTTGCCTAGATTAGCCTTAACATTGTCATGAAGGTCAAATTCACACAAAAATCTATTAAACTCAGGCTCCTGACCCACCTCTGTAGGATCCCTAGAAAACAGAAACAAATGGTATTTTGAAGGGAAAATGTCTGTCCATGCTAACCTTTAATCGTGCCACAAAGTGCGTTGCAACATTGAGTTCAGAGGCCGGGTTCCCAAGGATGATCTCAAAGCGATACTGCAGACCCAGCTTGTCGCGCACCTCCTGCAGCCGCTCCTTGGCTAACATCGCCAGCTGCACTGAGGGCACCCTGATAATGAGCATGTGTCCCCTCCCACTTTTATTTTTTCCTGGGCAGCTGATGAGGTCATCCATAATGCTGAGTGTTTCTGGTGTGCTGTGGTCTCGGAGTGACGCCATGGTGGTGAGAGCCATCAGAGCCTCAGAGTACTGCTGGATGAGGAGGTAGCAGCGGACAACCATGCTGTGCAGTCTGGGGTACCTTCAACAGAACACAGGGCACTAGCACTCAGGCGCAGGACCAGCTGGGAACAGCAAGGCCTGCACAGTGAGAATGCAGATGGAGCATGATGGGGAGGGGAGTACTGATCACTGGTGGGGCTTTAGCTCTAGAGTGACCTTGGATCCCACATCACGGAAGGGAAAAGGTGAGTTCCCAAAGTGTGTGTGTAATGACCCGTTGGGATAAGGACAGCACATTAAGGAGGCTTAGAGATGGTCTTACTGACTTTTGTTTCCCAAAGTGTGTTCTGTGGACTGACAGTGGCAGCAGCAGCAGCACCTGGAGCTTGTCAGGAAATGCCACATTTCCCCAGCCCAGACTTACTGAATCAAAACGTGCAGCTTAACAAGACCTCCAGGTGACTTGTACGCATATTAAATTTTGAGACACACTGGTCTAGTCAGGTTAATTGCTGACAGAGTGAAACAATTAATGGATAATCCAATCATAAATAATTAATGGATAATCCCTGGATCCTCACCTCTTGGTGGGGACATTGGGTTAGGATGGCAGCATTGTCAGCGTTTTACTCTGATACTTAAATTTACAGTAAAGGAAACTTAGACGTTAATATCTGTGGGGTATCATACGTAACAGGGCAGCCATTATTACCAATTTAAGGTCATCCTCACAGACCTCAATAACTATCTTCCCATAAACTGTTCCTTGGTGCTGGAGAAAGCTTGGGGCTGAGTGGGGAAATAGCACCCCCTAGTGGTGTGGTCTCTTATCACCTAAGACTCAGCTCAGTTAAGGGAGCAAATCGGAGCCTGGTAACAATAGCCCTTTCTCCATACTGCCTGGACCGCCAGGTAAGGGGATCGCTTTGTTCAAATAGGCAGTTTTTACAATTACAGAGCAAGTAGAGATAAAATATTTCATTTTTGTGCTATTGAGAAAGGCTGGCCTGAATACAAATGAGTACCAATGTCCACTTGTAGGCATAAAGGGGTGCTAGTCAAGAAAGTAAGTGCTAGCAAAGCAAGGCCCTGGGCCCAAGGTTAGCCCTGGCTGTGAAGGAGCCTGGCACAGTTAGGCTGAGCCTGTACTTTCTTTCTGTTAAATAGTTGATACCTGGCAGCACAGACAGCCACCTGGTAGCTGAGTGGGGTAATGGGACATTTCACTTTTGCTCCACTTAATAATTCCATTCAAAATACAACAAGTGGTCCACCAACCTGGCACAGAAAAGCCTAGGGTCAAATACCAACTAGGGTCATGAAATGAATAGTACATGAATGCTTTTGAGGTATTTCAGAGCTGGAAAGGGACATAGATGCTTTATTTTCTAACTACTCTGCCTTTTTGTAGAAGGAGAATGAGTTAAGGGGCAGACAGAAATTCAGCTACTTGTCCCAGGTCACACAACTGGTCAGGGACAGAGCTGTGTCTAGATTTTATTCAGGTCTCTAACAATGTCTTCACACACTGCAAAGATTTAGTAGGTTGAGGAAGAGTAAGGAAATTCTTCAGTTCAAGCAATCCTGGGTTGGTCCTTTCAGGGGTTCAAGAAATCATAGCTATTATTAGCCTGGGGTGACTGAACTAGAAAGGAAGTGGACATAAATGACTTTTCTTTTTTTTTTTGAGACAGAGTCTCTGTTGCCCTGGGTAGAGTGCTGTGGTGTTGCAGCTCACAGCAACCTCAGACTCTTGGGCTCAAGCAATCCTCTTGCCTCACCCTCCTGAGTAGCTGGGACAACAGGGGCTTGCCACAATGCCTGTTTAATTTTTCTATTTTTAATAAAAACGGAGTCTTGTTCTCGCTCAGGCTGGTCTTCAACTCCTGAGCTCAGGCAATCCACCTGCCTAGGCCTCCTAGGGTTCTAGGATTATAGGCGTGAGCTGCTGTGCCTAGTTCAAATGACTTATGTTTAAAGCTTAATGTTTTTTGATGGCCCATGTAGAAAAGCCAAAATTAGAATAAATGATAATTCTGATATATAAGCATTTAAATTTCACATTCAAATTTTTATAGAATTCTAAAATAATTATGAAGTTAGATGTGAATAGTTTCCCCAATCTGTTATGTTTGCATTAAATAATCATAGTTTTGTCAGTATCACAAAAGTTGTAATTAGAAGTTGATGGGACCATCCTTTAAAATACCAGTTACAAAACTGTGAGTGATGTTACTGGGGAAAAAGATATGTCAATCTGGTGGTGGGGAACAAAGGAGAGAGACTCGCGGGATGATGTTAGAAATTTAAAATCTCATGTGCTATGAAAGGATTAATGTCACAGTGTCAGTTAAGACTTCTCAAATGCAACAGCTGTAAAAATATCAAATCCTGCTCTGAGTCTGCTCCCTTTCCTGATGTGCCATTAGGACACTGTGCAGGATACATCCACATGTCCTTGTGTTTATTTCTTTCTTTTTTCTTAGCAAAAGTATAGGGCAAGCTGTTAAATAGATGGTTTCTGACCATTTGGAGCCAGTTTTAAGGACTAGAGATTTAAAAACTTAGAATGTGTCTCATAAAATGCATCTAAACTCCCCACTGCTGGATGACCAAGTATAGAGTGTTCTGGTGGAGGGCAGAGAGGGACCTCTAGTGGGTTAGGTAAATTCGAATGTATCTGCCTACTTGTGGAGTCTATGATTTAAGGTCAGAGAGAAAAAACTCTTCCAGAGTTTGATCTGGAACTGGGGAAATGAAAAACAAAACAAAAGGGCGGAATAAATAGAAGAGTCGGATCCTAATCCCCAAGGTCAGGGACCCGAGGAAGCACCCTAAGAACTGAACTCACTTGAATTATCTGATCTTTCATGTTTTCCAGTGTGTACTCCAAATCTCTTAGTAAAGTTTAGTCTTTGCTAAGTCGGCAGAGGATATCTGCATGTGATGAACAGAGGAGAAAAGAGAGAAAAATGTAAACGTCTGAAATACAAGGCCAGGGAGGCCTGAGCTTAGAGGAATGTTGTCTTTTGTGTCTGTTTTTTCAAGAGATGGGGTCTTGCTGTGTCACCCAGGCTTGCGTGCAGTGGCATGATGACGGCTCACTGCTGCCTTAAAAGGAATGATCTCTAATGAGTAAATCCCTCTGTGCCCTTTCAACCTCCTCCGCTTGGGTTACTACTTTTCTCTCCTGGTCTCAGATGATCATAAAACCCGGGAGTGGAAGGTCATCTTAGGAAAGGCTGTTTAAATTCAGCCTCTGCGTGTCATTGGCAAGGGCTCTCCGGGGCTCTGTGGCACTGACACAAAAGGCTATGGGCTATTTTAGAAATGCAAGGACAGCTAGAGGAAATGGGCAGAAGTCCTTATTTACCTCTCCAAGAGTGTGTTCACCATCTTTTCAAACGTCTCGTCACATCTCAGAAGCGGGCTCGTGACCCCCCACTGCAGAGACTTGCTGTACTCATTCAAGCCGAAGTACAGCTTCTCCTCACAGCCCACGTCCTCCTGATTCAAAACAAGAGCAAACTGGCAGTGAGGACAGGATACAGTGTGTCTTGTTGGGGGAGGGGGTTCCCTCTAAGAGGTTATTTCCTGCATGGTAAGGAAAAAAATAATTGTGTTTCATTAGGTAATCTGACACCAACTCTGTCATCATCTCTGAGGCTCTAACCAAAATTTATTTTCACTTCAAATGAACTTAATATGTGATTATGGGAGGTTGACATACTTCCTTAAGGCAGATAGTAACCATGCCAATGATTTTCTTTCCTCCCTCCCTTTCTCCTTTCTTTCTCTTTCTCATCCCCCCTTCTTTGTTTTCTCTTTCTTTCTTTTTTCTCACAAGGTCAGATAGCTTTAATTCTTTCCCAGGGGGAAGCTGCTCTCCAGTACAGACACATATGCCATCCACAGAACTTCCTGGAGATTGACAAACTGAACTCCTCTGTTACAAAAAGCAACTTTTTTGGACATCATTCAATAATAATTACTCATAAAAGCTGCTGCTACATTTTTTTGGAGACAGAGTCTCACTCAATTGCCCAGACTAGAGTGCTGTGGCATCAGGCCAGCTCATAGTAACCTAAAACTCTCAGGTTTAAGTGATCCTCTTGCCTCAGCTTCCTGAGTAGCTGAGACCTTAGGCACTCATCATAATGCCTGGCTAATTTTTCTATTTTTAGTAGAGATGGGGTCTCACTCTTACTCAGGCTGGTCTCAAACTCTTGAGCTCAAGAAATCCTCCTGCCTCAGCCTCCTAGAATGCTGGGATTACAGGCGTTAGTCACAGTGCCCAGCCTAAAAGCTTATCCTTTCACACACACACACACTATATATATATATATATATATATATATATATAATGGAATATATACTTACTTTTCTGCCTTCTTAAACATACAACAGTGTTTTGTTTGTTTGTTTTGAGGCAGAGTCTCACTCTGTTACCCTGGGTAGTGTGCCCTGGCATCATAGTTCACAGCAACCTCAAACTCTTAGATTCAAGAGGTTCTCTTGCTTGAGCCTCTCGAGTAGCTGGGACTACAGGTGCCCACCACAACTAGTTTTGTCTATTTTTAGTAGAGATGGGGTCTGGCTCTTGTTCAGGCTAGTCTTGGACTCCTGACCTCAAGCATTCCACCTGCCTTGGCCTCCCAGAGTGCGAGAATTACAGGCATGAGGCACCTGGAGCAGCCAGAAAACATAGTATGTAACCTGTTTCCCTTTTCAATGATGTTAGTCATCACTATGAAAATGAATAACTGTTTTAGTGTGTGGCACAAGGATGGCCAGGGGAGAAAAGCTGTTCATCTTTAAATTATGGAGCCCCAGAATATTAAGATATTCAAGTTCATGGGTCTCTTTTTTGTTTGTTTTTTTGCCTCCTTCTACATTAATTTATTAGAATAGGTGGCACCTATGGCTCAAAGGAGTAAGGTGCTGGCCCCATATGCTGGAGGTGGCGGGTTCAAACCCAGCCCTGGCCAAAAAAACTGCAAAAAACAATTTTTTTTATTAGAATAATTTCTTTCTCCTGTCATGCGGTTGTCTTACTTTTATTTGTTGTTTGTTATGTATTGACATTTTCTGTTAAACACATTCCAACTCACAGAGGAAATAAGGCAGCTTAAGAAAGTATAAGATACTTAAGAAAGTATAATAAGATAAAGGTAATAAGTTAGGCTGTCAGAAGAAGAAAAAGCAAGGGTGAAAGAAATAAGACTGGGCTAGGGACAAAGTCAGCACTCCCCAAAAGGTGTGCCAGAGTTTTTGCTTACTCTGTTAGGAGTAGGCTGTAATCTGGTCCTGAGCTTGTCAGTAACCCATCTAAAGAGAGACATGATTGTGTGATTTATAAAGTCAATGAGATCAAAAGAAAGCACTATTTATTAATTGGGAGCTTTTAATTTTTTAAGCCCCTCCCCCAAACCAGTTGACACTGCTTATTGGAACAGGATTTTACTGGAGTGTAAATAGGTTTTTTGAGAGGGCCAGAGTGTGTTCTTATTACTGGCTACTCAAGAGTAAGGACTGAACATCTGTTTCAAAGGCTTTGATGCCTTTCTTTGTTTCCTTCTGGGTTTAGCTGCATTATGGATAGCTATGTCAAATAAGTAATTTCGGTGTGGGGGGAAGTCATTCATCTACATTTCCATCCTCAAATGGATTGCAGACATGCAGTTTTTGGGAAAATCTTTATCTTTATCCTTCCTCTATCCTTGGCCTGTTTCTTTAGGAACATATCAAATCCTACTCCAATGCTGCTCCATTTCCTGAAGCAGCATTTTAAGTTGCTGGATAGGATGCACCCACCTGTCTTTATTGGGTTTTTTTTTTATGTTTCAGATTAATATGAAGGTACATACAATTAGGTTACATTGTTTGCATTTGTAAGGCAAAGCTGTCTTCATTTTTTATTTCTTTTTTTTTTCCTTAGTAAAATTATAGGACAAGTTATTAAATAGATGCTTGTGATCAATTTGAGACAGTATGGGTTTTGAGAACTAGAGCTACTAAAAATTAGAAGTGAATCATCTCCCCAATCTGTTAGGTTTGCATTAAACTGTAACTATAGTTTTTAAGTGTTACAAAAGTTATAACAAAAGTGAATAGGACTATCCTTTAAAGCACTTATGAAACTGAATGATGTAAAGTTATGTTACAAGTTCCCATATGGCCTAGAAGTTAGGGCAAAAAAAGATACAAGTATCACTTATTGAATCCCTGTATCTTTGGGGAAAAATGTCCCTTCTCATTGAAAAACAAAAACCAAAACACAAGCCTGTCCCTTTGTGAAGGCCTGCCCTCTCAGTGACCCTGCACCTGACGCTCCCCCTGTGCTCTGGCTGCCGTCTCTCCCTTTGCTCCAGCCAAACTCTGTTCCCCTGATGTTGTTCCCTGGAAGGTCACCAAGGACTCCTGAGGCAACTGCAGAGAGGAACTTGTCAGTCCTTGGCCTCATGACCCTCTCGGCAATTCTCTTTATTATCTTCTTCCATAATTTTATCCGCACCAGCTGCTTTAATAATCATGGTTTATGAAAAAATGTTTCAGGTCTACACTGTAAAGCCTCAAACTGAACTTCAGCTGTGCATTTACACTCAGTCTACATCTGCCCCGTGCAAATCAAGCTTCCTCTCAAGCGTTTCTCCCAGCTAAAGGCCTCACCTCAAAAATATTTCTGATTTTTCTCTCTCCCCAAATAAATAAGTCCTAGAAAATTTGCCATGTCTTCCACTCTTTCTGTGGCTAGCACCACCATTTTGTTTCAGATATTTGTTAATTCCAACCTGAGTTATCAGAAAAGCCAGTGACTGATCTCCTTTTTCTAAATCTTGGACTTAGTCTCTAGTCAGTGATTTTCAACCAGTGTGCTTTTTATTTTTATTATTCTATTTATTTTTTTGAGACAGAGTCTCATTTTGTCACCCTTGGTAGAGTGCTATGGCAACCTCAAACTCTTAGGCTTAAGTGATTCTCTTACCTCAGCCTCCCAAGTAGCTGGGACTACAGGCACCTGCCACAATGCCCAGCTATTTTCTGTTGCAGTTGTCATTGTTGTTTAGCTGACCTGGGCTGGGCTTGAACCTGCCAGCTTTGTTGTATGTGGCTGGTGCCATAACCACTATGTTACGGGCACTAAGCCTGGTGTGCTTTTTTAAAGATCATTAATTAAATTATTTTTGAAATAAGTTAGAAGCACAGTAAGTATATTCTTTTTTTTTTTTACCTTTTCTTTTTGGATCAACATCATTTAAGTGTGCCACGGAAGTTTAACTATAGGTTCAAGTGTGCCATGAGATAAAAAAAAAGGTTGAAAAACACTGCTCTAGATTGAATGAACTGCCTTAAAACTCAGTAGCCTCTCAGTAGCTACTAAAGCTGAACATACGTGTACCTGATGACCCAGAAATTTCACTCCCAGATATAGACTAAATAGAAACACATACATGTGTTTACTAAAGGATATGTCTGAATGTTACAGCTGCACTATTTGACATAAATAAAACAGGAAGGATAAATGAATGGTGGTAGTCACCCTAGTTTTACACACACATGTGCGTGTGTGCACACAGAAGACAATAAGCATGAATGTTTTATGATTCATGCAAAATACAGACAAATCTCACAAACATACTATGGAGCACAAGGAGCCAGATACTGAAGAAGAGTGCATACTGCAGATTCCACACATACAGGGTCAAAACTGGGTAAAACCAATCCATGACATAGGAGGCCAGAATAGTCTTATCCTGGGGGTGGGGCATCTGGAAAGGGGACAGGACTTCTGGGGTGGTGGTAATGTTCTGTCTCTTAATCTGAGTGCTGGTTCTATGGATGTGTTCTGTTTGTGAAAATCTATCAAGCTAGTACATTTACATTGTTAATATTAAAAAAAGAAATATGTGTACTCTGATAATACTATGTACTATATCCTTGCTAAAAAATCCTTAATGCCTGTGTACTAAGTATAAACTTTGCCCGCTGGGCACTCAAAGCCTCCATATGATGCATTACCAGGTTTCTTTCATATCCCATGATGTATTCTCTAAAAAATGCCTATGGTTTCCTCCTTTGTTCCCCTGCCCAGGCTGTCTGCTGCCTGGAGGGCTGCTCCTGCCCCCAGGCCCTGCCTCCCCATTTTCCTCTTTGCCTGGCACTGTCCTCAGGGCCCTCTCCTCCAGGTGAAGCTTTTCCTGCCTCTCAAATTGGTGTGTCTTCTCTCTCATTTCAATCTCCAGAGCATTTTGGTTTTCTAAAATTGTCCTATTTCACTTTGGATAACAGTAACAGGTGTGTACTTTGCTTCCCCCTCTAAACCATGTTTTCTGCGTATTCTTTGAAAAAGCCAACCCAAGCCCAGAAGTGCTCAGTAATGTTTTTTGAATTAAATTAGTTTGTTTTCCCAAATATTTCTCCTGTAGGACACTGGCTTCAGGATAACTAAAGGAGACTATTGGGAGTTTCTCCACTATCCACAGAAAGTTATTATTATAAATCTGTGTGTTTTTCCTTTTTTCTGTGTTGATTTCAATTGTGCAGGGATGACTTTTAAAAACCTTTAATTACAGAAGAGTATACTGTCTCACCATCCCTCAGTCATTTTTAATAAAGCCCTGGTAACATAATCTTAAGTCCTTCATATGATAAGTACTTCACTAAGTATCTCTAAGCATTTTTAGGAAATATAGCCATAATACTATTATTAAACCTAGAAACTTAACCATAACCATGAGAATGACTTTTAAGGTAAATTGCTTAAAGCCTGTTTTCTCTATTATTTCATGTCAGGAGAAAATAAAGGGCAGAAGTTATTTGTCTTTCTTCCTAACAGTGGAGTGTGATCCCTTCTAGAAAAAAACTGAACAAAGAAATTAGGATAGTTCTCCCTCCAGCTCAGTAATATATTGAAACTTAACATTTAATGGAGAATTATCTGTTGGATTAAAAAATTATTTTTCTTTCCATTTGTTCTATTCTGTATCAGAGCAACTCAGAAGCTACTTGAGCAGCCTATGGACTCACTTTGTACTTAGGTGTCAAAGTATCTCACCCCCAACTTGACCTCCCAGTGAATGATGGAGCTGGCACAGAGAAGATACCAAGAAACTGAAAGCTTGGGGCAACTTCTAGTGAGAGTGAGTACATGGAGATAGTTGTCCTGAGGGACTGTTGAAGTCAATACCATTCAAGAACCTTAGCTTGTTGACTGCAAAGAACAAACCAGTTCTCAAAGGTAAGAGCTCAAAGTAAGAGAAAACTTACCTAATTGATGACAGAATGAAATGCACTGGGTTGATAAAAACAATTTTAGAATTATGTAAGATATTTTTAGTGTTTTTATTTAAACATGTTTATATTTATTTATTTAGAGACAGAGTCTCATTTTGTCACCCTCAGTAGCGTGCTGTTGCATCACAGCTCACAGCAACTTTAATCTCTTTGGCTTAAGTGATTCACTTGTCTCAGCCTTCCTAAAAGCTGGGACTACAGGTGCCTACTACAACACTCGGTTATTTTATTTATTCATTTATTTATTTGAGACAGTCTCAAGCTGTCACCCTGTGTAGAATACTGTGCCATCACAGCTCACAGCAACCTCCAACTCTTGGGCTTAAGTGATTCTCTTGCCTCAGCCTCCCAAGTAGCTGGGACTGCAGGTGCCTGCCACAATCCCTAGCTACTTTTTATGTTGTAGTTGTCATTACAACTAGTTGGCCCAGGCCACGTTTGAACTCGCTAGCCTCAGTGTATATGGCCAACACCCTACCCACTGAGCTACAGGTCCTGCCTCAGCTATTTTAGAGATGAGGTCTCAGTGTTGCTCAGGCTAGTCTAGAACCTGTGAGCTCAGGCAATCTACCTGCCTCAGCCTCCTAGAGTGCTAGGATTACAGGCGTGAGCCACTGTGCCCAGCCTAGTTATTTATTTTTAAAACAGGGTTTCACTGTGTTGCCCAGGCTAGAGTGCAGTGGTGGGTGTAATCACAGCTCAGTTTAGCCTCCAATCTCTGGGCTCAAGTGATCTTCCTGCTTCAGCCTCCTAAGTGGTTGGGACTAGAAGAACATGTCACGATGCCTTGCTGGTTTTTTTTTTCAGAGACAGAGTCTCACTTTGTCGCCCTTGGTAGAGTGCTGTGGCGTCTACAGCAACCTCTAGCTTTTGGGCTTAGGAGATTCTCTTGCCTCAGCCTCCTGAGTAGCTGGGACTTTAGGCACCTGCCACAATGCCCGGCTGCTTTTTTTGTTGCGGTTTAGCCAGGGCTGGGCTTGAACCCGCCACTCTCAGTACATGGGTCCAGCGCCCTACCTACTGAGCCACAGGCACTGCCTGTCTAGCTGGTTTTTATTATTTTGTTTTTTAGAGATAGGGTCTTGATATGTTGTCTAAGCTGATCTCAAACTCCTGAGTCCAAGCAATCCTTCCACCTAATCCTCCCAAAGTGTTGGGATTACAGAATGAGCTACTGTGCCTGGCCTTGTTTTATTTCTAATATCCAATGTGTTTAATATTTTTTAATGAAGGATCCATTGCTTAATGACTAATCTTTATTATTTTTATGAAACTCTTACTTCTTTTAGAGGGGTAGTATATTTAGCATACATTTTATAGGCTGTAGAAAATATTTTTCAGGTATTAGAGGTTGGAGTAAAAAAAATATAAAGACTTGGATATATTCAACGTTGAGATCGCTACTCTCAACACATTCAGCTCTACTACTGAGTTCTTCAAAGTAATAGTGCCCTCATGCCCTGTTTCAATCAGAAGACTGAGAACTGATAAAAAGGAAAAATCCATTTGCTGAGGGAGCATGAGTGTAAGTAAGAGTGATACAGAGCGTCAGACTAAAATATGACAGACAGGCCATCCCAGAGGACAGTAAAATTTACCCATCTGGAGTGAAATTAACACTGTAAAGGCACAAAGATAATTCTGAATATTGATGATGGTCTCAGATAAATCAAAAGTTTTTTTTTGGAAAAACCATATAGGATGGGTAATTTTGTATCTGCATGAATCCTCAAAAAGAACCACCTGGTCACGTGTGTACAGGACACAATTTGCTAGTCTTTAGTCTTATGATGACTGTGACTACTATATGGAACTTTTGGAAGATAAATAATTACGTGAATTATCATGTTTTAAATTATTTAGCTTTCTGAACTCTTGTTATTTATATTTTTGAACTCTTGTATAAAGTATTATGTTAGTTAAGCGTCAAACTCTTGTGACTATGGTCTTGAGCCATGACCATATTTTATTACAAGATCCTGCCTGCGGGGGAACTGGGAAGATGGCCTGTATCAGAGAGTAGGAGAGAGACTTACCAGAGTGTCCAGCTGTATCCAGTGAACCTCATTGCTGGAGCTGATTCGGGACTGTTGGGTCTGTAGTGTGTATGGGAACGAGCTGACCTGGAGCACCAGGAGGTTGAAAGCTTCCAGAACTTCTCTGCAATTAATGACTCTATCAGCCAATCCATGACTGGGTTCACCATGCGACAAAGAACCAGAAATGACGCTGTAAAAATACAGATAGTAACATTAATACCTCCTCATCTAGATAATTAGATGCAGAATCAGACACCAACATGGAGATAATGTCTTATTTCATTTTTCTAGCTCTTTTAAGTCAGGAACAAGAATAGAAACAATCAAAATTTGATTTGGAAGAGAAAAAAATTACACTCCTTTTCAGACAGATTTCAGGTATGTGTGTATATAATACACACACACGTATGTATTCTCCTTTTCAGTTTATCCCTGATACCTCAAAGTGTAAACTCAGTTATCTAGGCCCAGGGTATCTAAATCTGTAGTTGAGATGGATCACTTTATAGTTTTGTGTCACTTAAAGACAGGGATACATTCCGAGAAATAACATCCTTAGATGATTTTGTCATGAGGGATCATTACAGAGTGTATTCATGCAAGCCTACATAGCATAGCCTGCTGCTTCTAGGCCATGCACCTATACAGCACACTACTGTCCTGAATGCTGTAGGTAACTGTAACACAATGGTGAGTATTTCTGTATCTAAACATATCTAAATATAGAAAAGGCACAGTAAAAACATAGTAATTCACATATAATCTTTTTATTTTTTCAAGGTATTATAATTTTAAAGAACTACCCTCATACATATGGTCTTTTTTAAAAAAAATTATTTATTTTTTTGAGATAGAGTCTCACTTTCTCTCCTTAGGTAGAGTGTTGTGGCATCATAATGCACAGCAACCTCAAATTCTTGGGCTCAAGCAATCCTCTTGCCTCAGCCTCCCAAGTAGCTGGGACTACAGGCATTTGCCTCAATGCCTGGCTATTTTTAGAGACGAGGTCTTGCTCTAGCTCAGGCTGGTCTCGAACCTGTGAGCTCAGGCCAATTCACCCACCTTAGCCTCCCAAGTGTTAGGATTACAGGCATGAGCCACTGCACCTGGCCTTGTGTGGTCTGTCTTTAACCCAAATGTCATTATGCAGCACATGACTATCCTATGAAAATCACCTGAATGAGGGGACTTCTCCATCAGAACATGATGTTTGGGACCTTGTGGTGACCCAAAACACCAAGGGCTCTCCACTGTGGTATATACTCTCCTTCTGGTCTGCTCAGCTATGAGGAGGGATGAGGAGGCCCCAACCCCACTCCCTAACCAAGACTTTTATCTCTGAATTCTCAGTTTTATTCAATTTGGATGTGCCAGGTTGCCATGCAGCCACCAATAATAATAATAATAATATATATATATATATATATATATGTATATAGTGTGTGTGAATAATCTTGATGCCTTGGGGAATTAAATACAGAGAGATCCAACATACATCCTTAGAAATATTACCGTAAACTTTCAAAGACAAGGCATATATGTACATATGGTCAGTGGGCTATTTCTGCTCATAGAACATTAGCAATAGCTGAGCAGATGTGGACAAATTTGTTTTCCCTCCCTCACTCTTTCCCTTCCTTTCTTCTAAATCTAACGAGTTATGCACAATCTTATTTACACCTGTGTATGTCTCTAGATTTCAGACCGTAGAGCATCAGACACTGCTGGTGTATGAAAAAGTGCTTTATAATTCTGACACTCCCACAGCAAACCCCAAAATTCCAGACTCCTAACCTCAGTGTCTCCTAGACAGAAGAAAGTCTATAAATGGCTGATGATGCCCGAAATTTCCCAAATGATGCCCAAATGGTGAGGACAAACCATGATATGCAATAGTCCATGACTATCCCCTCCACCTACTTTAAACTATTTGCCTTTTTTAGTTCATAGAAGCAAAGATACTCCCTAGCAGACAATTCCTGTAATTTGATGTGTGAGCAAAAGAGGTTCCATCCTTCCACATGTACAGTTGTTTCATTAGTAAGTCCACCCTAGAAACATGATACTGTCTTGTTTAAACTGGGAAACTGGAGGTTTCATATTTGCTCTCAGCTCATTGAAATGCATCTCTTCTGCTTTTATTTTATTTTATTTTATTTTGAGATAGTGCCTCAAGCTACCCCCCTGGGTAGAGTGCTGTGGCATCACAGCTCACAGCAACCTCCAACTCCTGGGCTCAAGCGAGTCTCCTGCCTCAGCCTCCCAAGCAGCTGGAACAACAGGTGCCCACCACAATGCCGGGCTATTTTTTGGTTGCAGCAGTCATTGTTGTTTGGCGGGCCAGGGCTGGATTTGAACCCACCACCTTAGGTGTATGTGGCTGGTGCCTTAGCCACTTGAGCCACAGGTGCCGAGCCTCTACTGCTTTTAAAGGTAGGAAGGAAGAGAGTAAGGAAGAGAAGCAAAAGAAACAGGGAAAGAAGTGGGAAGGGGGTGAAGGGGGAATCCTGCCTCCTTTTTGGGGCACTCATTAACCTTAGCCTTTCTCTAAAGCACCTGGGTTCCACAGTACTCTTAAAGACAGTAATTTTTAGCAGGAATTTCTAAATTCCTCCACAATTTAGTTAAAATAAAACCAACAATACATTGATAAGAAAAACTGGGGAAGAAAAGAGAAGGAAAATGTTAGGATCCCTGGGTTTTCTAATTATCACCTTGAAAACATGTCATTAAGTAACAATTATTGCCAGAGAAGAAGTACTGCATTTGCTCACTCTGAAGCAATCACCTCGTTAGTTCCACATGGGAGTTGTCGTGAACTAGCACAAACAGTGTATATGGGTTCTGTTTCACCCTCCTCATAAAAACTTCAAACTTGGTTTGAATCTCATTGTCCAGACGAACAACATATTTCTCTGCTCTCTGATGAGCATTTTCCTCCAGACCCAAATCTACAAGGACACCTGCCAGGAAGAAAAAAAAGAGATCATTTTTTACACAGTTACACACACACACACACACACACACACACACACACGAGATAAACTTAAGTTCACTGTCAGCTGGTACTGGGTACTAACCGTATATAGAGATTTATAGAGTAGTTTTATTTTTCCTTTTCGTATTCTCCACCACAGTTTTGAGGAGAAAATAGCAAATATCCTTTTTTTTATAATATCCCTCCCCATCTCCCATACCTGACACAAATAACAACATGAAACAAAAGCAGTTGAATGTATGAGATCTCTGTTTAATTAAATTCGATTTGCATGTAAAGTGCAGCTGCTAATAGCTACTACAGGCCACTTAGAAAAAATTAAGCTTTGGGTAACAGCTCTGGACCAAATTAATATAAGCACAAATCTTCCTTACCCCAAATTTAGCAACAAAACTATGTATGAGAAAACATATTTAAGAAAAAAATATAATATGATGTCCACATTAGATTGTGAGCTTTATTCAGGTAGTGTTTTAATCATTTTTACAAGGTAACAGTATTGCACAGTATCTAGAGTATGGGAAACCCTCAATAAATGTTGGATTTATGTTAATAAAAAATTAATAGGGTAGTGCCTGAGGCTAAGTGAGTAGGGTGCCAGCCCCATATACCAGGTTCAAACCCGGGCCCAGCCCAAAACTGAAAAATAAAATAAAATAAATAAATAAATAAAATTAAATTAAAATAAAGAGAATTACCCGTGATGGCTATGTCTCAATGTGTTAGAAACTGTGAAAATTTAGTACTGTTTTCTGTCTATAATAAAATTACTTCTACATACATATAGACATCTAAAATAATTCTAGGCACATGAAGCATCTGTTGGGATAATTATACAGCAAAAATCCTCCTCTAAGTAAAGTCTTTGATTAATTATGTTGACTTAATTCTGTTCTTCTAACTTTTCATATAAAACCAGCTCAATTAATAACTACACACAATTAGCATCTAGCTCCTACAATACTAATGGCCCTAAGTGATATAAAAGAAAAAAGGAAAAATGTTCACCATAGGAAAAATTCATTAAGCCAGAAAAGGGGGACAGAGAGAGGTAATTTTGTTCTAAAACAATTAGGAGTCACATGATGTGTTTTCAAAAGTAGTCTAATTTTGTTTTGAATGTTTCCTAAAAACAATCAATTAGGCTCCGCGCCTATAGCTTGACCGGCTAAGGCGCCAGCCACGTACACCTAAGGTGGCGGGTTCGAATCCCCAGCCTGGACCTGCCAAACAACAATGACGGCTGCAACCAAAAAATAGCCGGGCACTGTGGCGGGTGCCTGTAGTCCCAGCTACTTGGGAGGCGGAGGCAGGAGACTCGCTTGAGCCCAGGAGTTGGAGGTTGCTGTGAGCTGTAATGCCACGGCACTCTACCCAGGGGGACAGCTTGAGGCTCTGTCTCAA
>CAUYTI010155740.1:0-12802 GCA_963575145.1 Galago senegalensis | reverse complement strand
AACATGGGGTACAGTGTAGTGTCTTCACACACATTTTGACATACTTTCATCAAGCTGGTTCACATAAATTTCATGTTATAATGTCTTAACACAATAATTAAGTGAAGTGAAGGCTATGTTAACCAATTTGATGTAAGCATTCAAAATTGTATATAAACATTATACCACATAAATACATTAATATATACAGTTATGATCTAATAAAAAAATAAACTTAAGGAAATATTGGGGAAGTGTGAGTGTAAGGAGCAGAAAGGATATTATAATGAACTTGGTTTTCGACAAGTGCCCATTGCAAAACCTTCCTATGTAATAAATGTTTTGAAAGTCTTCAGAAAATTATCAAAACTAAATAGACATATGACACCATTCAGAGAAAACTTCAACTGTAAAGAATGTGAAAAAGCCATTAATAAATGTCCATACTTCACTAAACATAAAAGAATTCATATTAGAGAGGAACATTACAAATGTAAGGGATGTGGAAAAATCTTTAAATCTTGTGCAAGTCTTTCTTATCATGAGGTAAGTCATACTGGAGAGAAACCCTACAAATGTGAAGAAGGTGGCAAAGCTTTTAACCAGCATTCAAACCTTACTGACCATAAGATCATTCATACTGGAGAGAAACCCTACAAATGTGAAGAAGGTGGCAAAGTCTTTAACCACTATTCAAACCTTACTAGACATAAGAGAATTCACACTGGAGAGAAGCCGTACAAATGTGAAGATTGTGGCAAAGCTTTTAACAAGTGCTCGATCTTTAATACACATAAAAGAATTCATACTAAAGAGAAACCCTACAAATGTGAAGAATGTGGCAAAGCCTTTCACTAGTCCTCAGTCCTTACCAATCACAAGATAATTCATACCAAAGAGAAAATCTAAAAATACGCACAATGTGGCAAAGCTTTTATTTTTTTAATTAAATCATAGCTGTGTACATTAATGCAATTATGGGGGACGTGCTGGTTTTATATACAATTTGAAATACTTTCATAAAACTGGTTAACATAGCCTTCACTGCATTTTCTCTAGTGTTCAGACCTTACTGCACATGAGAAAATTCATACTGGAGAGTAACACTACAAATGTAAAATATGTGGCAAAGCCTTCAGCCCTGTGCTCATACCCTTATAAACACAAAAGAAAAATTCATATCAATTGGCTGGGTGCAGTGGCTCACGCCTGTAATCCTAGCACTTCTGGGAGGCTGAGGAGGGTAGATTTCTTGAACTCAGGAGTTCAAGACCAGTCTGAATAAGAGAGAGACCCTGTTTCTAGTAAAAAATAGAAAAAACTAGCTGGGTGTAATGGTGGGCACCTATAGTCCCAGCTACTTGGTAAGCAGAAGCAAGAGCATCACTTGAGCCCAAGTGTTTGAGGTCACTGTGAGCTATCATGACACCATAGCACTTTACCCAAGGCAACTGAGTGAGACTCTGTCTCAAAGAAAAAAAAATTAATATCAGAGAAATCACATACATGTGAATAATATGGCAAAGCCTTTACCCAATGCTCTTACCTCACTATACTTGACATAATTTGGTTATGGTAGCAGCCCAAGTGCCCATCAACCCGTGAATGGATTAAAAAATTGTGGTATATGTATATCATGGAATATTATGCAGCCATAAAAAAGATGGAGACTTGGGGCAGCACCTGTGGTTCACAGGAGTAGGGCTCCAGCTCCATATGACAGAGGTGGTGGGTTCAAATCCAGCCCCGGCCAAAAACCAGGAAAAAAAAAAGATGGAGACTTTACCTCTTTTATGTTTACATGGATGGAGCTGGAACATATTCTTCTTATTATAGTATCTCAAGATTGGAAGAAAAAGTATCCCATGTACTCAGTACTATTTTGAAACCAATATATAATCACCTCACACTTTCATATGAATGATAAAACACAACTATAGCTTGGAATGAATGAGGGAAGGAGGAAAAGGGAGGGGGAGGGGAGAGGAAAGCTGAGTGGAGGGAGGGTAATCAGTAGGACTTTACCCATCATGCATAATGCAAAGGTACATGTCAAATCTATTAAGAGCAGAGTATAAATGTCATAACAAGTAAGAAAGGTGAAGTCTCTGTTAACCAGTTTAATGTAAGCATTTCAAATTGTATATAAAATCAGCACATTGTACCTCATAAATGCATTAATGTACACAGTCATGATTTAATTTAAAAAAGGAAAAAAAAAAACAAAGTCCTAGCACACTTAATAACAGAAAAAAATAAGAAAACTCCTACAAATGTAAATAATGATGCAAGTTTTAAATAACTACTTATATATTACTTCACATCAAAGGATTTTGACAGAAGCAATGTGAGTATAAATAAATGTCTATGAATGCACCATAGTATTTATACAGAAATAAGAAAGTGGTGCAACACATTTATTTATATTGCAATCTTACTGTATACAGATGAATTGATACTGGAGGGCAACCTCATTCAACTTCAGAAAATTCAGATCGGAGAGAAGGTCTAAAAATGTCACAAATGCAAAAAAAAATTGTTCAAATAACACACTTTTGAAAACACCATAATTAACTCAGCTCCTGTAGCTCAGCAGCTAGGGCATCAGCCACATACACTGGAGCTGGTGGGTTCAAATCCAACCTGGGCCTGCCAAACAACGATGACAACTACAAGCAAAAAATAGCTGGGCATCATGGTGGGTGCCTGTAGTCCCAGCTACTTGGGAGGCTGAGGCAAGAGAATCACTTAAACCCAAGAGTTTGAGGTGGCTGTGAGCTGCAACGTCACAGCACTCTACTGAGGGCAACAAAGTGAGACACTGTCTCAAAAAAAAAAAACCACCATAATTAATATTAGAAGGCATTTGACAATAAAATAAATTGTTAAAAAATATTTCATCTTAATTCAAGTCTAAATAAATATCAGGGGATTCACAAGAGAAAGCACCATGCACTAACACTTCCCAACATTACTGTAAACCAGATAGCTAATCACATAGACTAATCTCAAGTTGAAAGAGACAGACAATTTATTTGCATGTATGTTTGAAAAGAGAATGAAATTAATTGGAGGGGAGTTAAAATTACACTCAAAGTATACTTTTTGCATTAAAATAATCTTAGGAGTTTTGAAAATTAGGAGATGAATTTCAACATTCAAATAACTTGTTACAATGCCTTCATTCCTAGTGTTTCTGTGAAAGCATGTGATAAACTGTTGGAACATCAAAAGTATGAAAGGTACTCCAGAATTAGGTTGGCATAATTTATATACAATTCAAAAAAATTAGGCTCCCTGAAATGTAATATGCATGAAGAAAATCTAAGAAAAGAGGCTGTTTGTGGTCAAGTTATAACACTGTTTTATACAATATGTGTGGTAGGTTTTTAGTGTAATATTATTCTGAGAGACATTTTGAATTTAAAAAATAGTATTTCCAATTATATATCAAGATAATAGAATCCAATGGGTTTTGAAATGCTATTATTAATTCTGTGTGGACTTTAAGTAAAACAAAATTTTCCTTTTAAAAAAAAAAGGTTTTCAAGGACCCATATCCATGGAATTTGGGGGCCTGGAGGTCATGGTCATCTTGAGAGGGCATGAAAGGAGTGGGGACTAGGTGAGGACCCACTGGAGAAATAGAGGCAGTGAGTGAAACAACTCTTTGCCTACGAGTGGACAGCAGAGCAAGCCGGTTGGACATTTGAATGCAGAATGAAGTGCACTGCAAAGGGGATGGCTGGGAACTTACTTGTCACCCATCTGTCCTGCTTTGTGACTTCCTCTAGCACCTCTATAGAGAAGCCTCAGGGAAGTTGGGTAGTTTTTCTCATCCAAGGGGGAGGTTTCTTCAGATAGCAATGAGGACAGGTGTTCCAGGCTGAACAATGAAACCCACTGGTACAACTTGGAAATTGGATGATAGGATAGGAGAAGGAAGATAACCCAGGAAGGGAGAGACTGCCTATTCCTCTTCATGGTCCAGCTGTTCCCTATGGGCAGGGACATAGCTGATCCCTGTAGGAAAGTGGCTGGCCAGAGAGAGCTACATCCTGGTATGAGGCAACAGAGATGATCCAGGTAGGGATGAGGCACTTGAGGAGGTCTTAATCCCAACAATGAAGATTGTGGGCCAGTGGCGGGTGGGGACCCTGCTGTGTGCAGTCCACCTTGGAAGCCCTCAATTAGGAGAAGGGCGCACTAATGTGGAAAAGATTGGCCAGAGTTTGACCCAAAGCAGGCTTGAGACATGGAAGGGTAAGAAAGAGAAAGGCCTCAGGGAATGCAGTGGATAGAGAGAAAGAATCTGGTGGGGCAGTGAGGAAAGACAGGTTCCCCTCAGCTTCTCTCACTTCTCTGCTGTCCCAGACTTGCTGGTGCCCTATTCCAACACCCCAGAAGTTCACCCACCCTGACACCTGTGGAAGTCCATCTACCCTGACGCTCCAGACCTGCCCTATGGCCACACTCACCAGGCCCAAGTGGCCCAAGAACCAGTTCCGCATCGGGGGCTGTGGGAAACAGTGCAGGCGGCGGCAGTTGTCATAGAAGGCATAGGTCCAGGTCAGGATGCGGGCCAGAAGCCAGGAGGCCCCGACCAGCAGCAGCAGCAGCCATGGGGAGGCTGCCACCGGCCCCAGGCCCAGCCACGTCAGGCTCAGCTGCAGCATCCTGCAGGGTAGAAGATTGGAGGGGGAGTTCCTGAGGCTCAGGAGAGGCCAAGGAGGCTCCAAGGCCAGTGCAGAGGGGCAGGGACAAGGAGGGCTCAGAGATGGGGAAGCAGGGACTGAGAGCAGGGAGAGAGATCTAGGGACAACTGGAAGAGGCAGAGTCAGAGGACAGTGAAACACAGTCAAGAGTGCCGTCTTCCCCTTAGAATCTCCTCTTCCCTCCTCCTGGGCCTTCTTTCCTCCTGAACTGCTCTTATATCCTGGGCAAGGCTGAAAGGGGCCAAGCTGATCTAATCCCTGCCTGCCTCACCCCGGCCTGGCAGCAACCAAAAATAAAGAGTGTGGGGAAGAGGTGTTCAAAGAGCCTGAGGCAATAGTTCCGGGTCAAGTTGCACAGGGCTCTGTACCACTGATTTTACACTCAAATTTTTTTGCTGTTGTTACAAGTTAAGGAGAAAGTTCTACACCTGCCAAAACTGTTTCTACACCCTGAGTACCTATTATGTGCTCAGCACTTTTCCAGGCATAGGGGGTACAACATCCAATTCCTTGATGTTGGGGGGAACATCTAGTAGAAAGACAGGCCATGATCAAATGGAGAATCAAGAACACATCATGAGAGTGGCATGAGGGCTTCCAGGAAGAGGAGTCCTTGAGTCGAAGCCAAAAGAAGAGGGGATGAGGGACACGTGGTTGAAAGGGCCCCCTTGATTACGAGGTGAGTGATAGGCCTAGTGGGCCGAGGCTAGGACAGAAAGGTGTCAGGCCTGGGCTATAATGGAAAAATATCAGTTAACTCCTGGCAAATTTCCAGACTGCAAGCTCTCAAATGAAATTAAATAAGTCTAGTTCACTCCCAAGATAAATGAGAAAGTACTAATTGATTTCTTGTTTCTAGTTCATTCCTAGTTTCTTGCTCAGCTAACTCCCTAGGAAACAGACCAGGAGGTACCAACTGTTCCCAGACTGACTTTTAAACAATAACAGGTGGGGAAATTACTGAAACTAAGATGTATGGAGGGAAAGTACTGAAACTAAGATGTATATGGGGAAAATATTAAAACAAAGATGTATGACATGTAACTAACTGATGGCAAAATTCTGCTTCTGTACAATGCTTGCTTGCTACCCCACCCAAATGCACTTGGACAGCCTGCGTGCCAACCAGGATGCAGACCAAGCCTTAAAAATCTGACCCCTTAAGCACTCGGGTCTGCTCTCAAAAACCTCATGTTGGGACACTGAGGCAGTCACCAGCTGGCTCTTCAATAAAAGGACTCTGCTGTAAATTTGGCTTGTTTGGCAGTGTGGTCTTTGTGGAACTCATGGGCACAACAGTGAGGTGCCCAGCAGTGGGCACAAGCAAGCATGGCCTTGCTCCTTCAACACCCATGCCCTGATGGCAGTGGGCATCCTTGGAGAATCTAGCCAAGGAGGCAAAATTTGGCCCAGAATTCAATCCAGAAGCAGGTGTCTCAGATGCCTCCAAACCCCAACTGGTGTCTGCAGCCACAGCAAGGGTAAGAGCCATTGGATGAATCTAGACAGCAGGAGGCAAAAAGGGAGGCAGCATGGTAAGCAGGAAGTCTTGGATGGGGACATTCAGAGCCCCAGGAGACTGGAGTCTCTCCAATGATTTTGTTTAACAAGGAACATCTCAACTGCCAAATCACACACCTGACTGGTGTGACATCCCCAGGGAGTGCTATGGGGAGGGACCACCCTGGGGAAGATGGAGGCTGCTACTTCTCTCCAGGGGCCTTTCAATCCCTACCCAAAGTAGGCAGTGAGCAAGCAAGTCAGACAAGCAGCAGAGGTGACTCCATGAGTGACCAGCCTTAGACTTGACCCATCGACCTATGAACTGCAGTCTTCATATCTGTAAAAGGGGGCCTGATAATGCTTCACAGGGCATTGTAATTGTTTCATCAGCCAAAACAGAGAGAGCAGGGAAAGCAAATGAATAACATTTCCAACTCTGTGGAACATGTATCAGTATATGTGTGTTAATCTGTGTGTAAACATCTGTGTATGCACTGAAAAAATAATCCAGAAGAATCCACACATCAGGGGAGGCAAGGAGAGTGGATTAAAGACATATTAAATTTCCCACATGTCTCTGTTTCTTTATTTTCACACTTGGCTGCTATAAATTTAAACATTAACACAAAGCTTTAAAAAGAAATAATGATTTGGCACAGTGGGGGCACACAGTTGGTGCATAATACGGATAAGTAGTTCTTATTTGGTGTCACCATGAAGACAGAATTCCCAGGAATCAGCTTGGAGTGTCTCTAGAGCAAGTATACAGGCCGCCCACTAGTTGCAGTTACACATTCCCTTTCTTTAAATGTTGGGGAAGAACAAGTTTTGGATTCAGCAGAACTGAGTTCTAATCTAAACTCTGCCACGTACTGGCTGTGTGTCCCTGAGTATGTTGCTTGCCCTCTCTGAGCCTCAAATCCTTCTAGGTAAAATGGACAGCAACTCTGCCACTATTCCTCAATAGAAAACTTCCTTTAGCACCTCCACTGTACCATGCACAGTGCTAGGACCCAGACCCAGGATGAAGAAGACAGACAAGGTCTCTACCATCATGGTGTTCATGTCTGATGGGGGAAGCCAAAGGTAATAAGACTAAGTCAATGACGCCAATCACAAAAGAATTGGCGAGAGTGAGACAAGCCAGAAAGTGACTAAGAAGTCTGTTGTGGGTAGAGTGACCAGGAAGAGACTCCGCAAGAGGTGACCTTTGAGCAGACATCCGAGTGACGTGTTAAAGTGGGGCATGAATAAGGACTAACTCCTGAAGGCATGCCAGGAACATCAAGACCCAGCACCTGGTGGGGTGATGGAGTGACGTGTAAAGTGTGTCTGTCCTTCTTGAGTCCTTTCTCTTTCATGATGAAATAAATAGACTTGAAGTAATTTCCTTCTTGATTCATGGGAGAAGCAGGAACCAGCGATGCTGGAGAATCACAGTGGTGATGAAATCAGAGCCAGTGGTCAAGCGGGAAGTGGTTGCCTCATTTCATTTTCAACAATACAAACTAGGAGCAGTAACCAGATCCCGAAGACACATCCAGGCCCAGAGCCACTGGCCAAGGCTGCCAATGTCTTGGCAGAGGTACCAGGAAATTCACAGAAGTTCCTCTGAGATAAAAAAAAAAAAAAAAGACCCAAAGAAAGATACCAGAAAGTCTAGAAAACCTGTAATAGTTGGTATCTACCTCTCTGTGTGAGATCTATTGAGTGGTGCCAGTTCTGAGCAGTTGGCTTCACCACCCCCACCAGCCTGAGCCCCTGTAGGAGAGGACTTGGGATGGGGTCTACAGAGATCATCCCTGCAGAGGGAGAAAGGGTGTTTCTCATTCAAAACCAAGGGTAGGACCTCTGAGAATATCACTCAGAAAGAGCAGAGGAGCTTGCAAGAAGAAAAACAGAATGTTTCTCCTCATTTGGGGGTCTGCATAGCTAGAGGGCAAGGGAACCCACCTAGGGCAGAGATGCTGAGAGAACCCCAGTCTTTGCAGACATGGAGCAGGCACTGGTTGTGGACAATGAGATTCTACAGGAATCTGTGAGTACCTGCTGCAGCCTCTCCCCTCAAATTGGTAGGTGGTGGTTTAGTCAGAAAGGAGTTACTATCTTCTGCTTTCCTTGTTAAGCGACAGACTCTCCCATTGGGTTCCAGGAAAATCTGCTCCCTGGAGCCCTAGCCTCAAGTGGTGACAGTTCTCAGCTAATGTACCCTCCCTCATGGTTTCCCTGGACGGTGCCCTCGTCCTTGGAAGTGGCCCCTTCTTAAACCTCCTCCCTTGGCCCATTTAAGGTCCCAGCCAGGAGCTGACTACTACATTCCCCAAAGTGAGGGGACAAAACTATCGTGTGGGTGTGGATGTTTGTATAGGTATATATGAAAAACTACTTACTCCCAACAGCTTGAATGGGAAGGGGGAGTGGAAGACAGAATTTTTTTTACAAATGTTTATACTTACTATTATTTCCTTTTCATATGTAAATCTGTATAGCATTTTCAGTGGGAAAGTAAAGCCATTACAAATTGTTTTTGAGAATGAAGAAATAACAGCATTATTTGCCTACCAGTTAGAATGATCCAATAGAGTTCAGGATACACAGTCAATATACAAACTCAGTTCTATTTCGACATTCCAGGGGTCAGCAAACTGTGGCCTATTGGTCAAATATGGTCTATGTCCTGATTTCTTATGTTCATGAACTTGCCATTGTGCACTTATATTGGTGGCACTGTACAAACAACTTGGTAAGGTGTCATAGCCTTGGTTTATCAGTGTCTCACAGCTATGTTTGTATCAACAGATCTGACAGTCATTCCAGGAAAAGTTTCAAAATTACTTTGAAGAGTGAACTAGGCACTGGCATCGGTGCATAGCTTCCCAGCAGGAGGACTTTGAAGGTGACCACAGTGATATTTAGCAATGGTATGTAGCACTTTTTCTAGGATGAACTTAATTGCCAGACCTTGTAGTTACTAACCTTTATAATCATGAATTACATGTATATATATTTCTTTATTCAGACAGAGTCTCACTCTGTCACCCTGGCTAGAGTGCCACGGCATCATAGCTCACAGCAACCTTAAACTCCAAGCTCAAGCAATCCTCTTGCCTCAGCCTCCCAAGTAGCTCAGACTATGGGCCTCTACCTTGGCACCTAGCTAATTTTCCTATTTTTAGTAGAGATGAGGTCTCGATCTTGCTCAGACTGGTCTTGAACTCATGAGTTCAAGCAACCCACTTGCCTCAGGCTCCCAGAGTGCTAGGATTGCAAGCGTGAGCCAGCGGGCCTGGACTATGACTTATATTTTTAAAGGAAATTGCTTAGCACCATGCCTGACACAGCAGGATTCAATCTATCTGACTGGTGAGAAGGCAGAGAGGATTGTAGTTAAGAACAAGGACTCTAGGTACAGACAGTTTGGTTCAAATTTGGAGTATTTATGTGAATTTGGGTCAGTTTCTATACCTCTCTGTGCCTTCATTTTCTAACTTGAAAACTGGGGGGGACAGGGGGGTAATAACATGGTGATTGTGACGATTAAATGAGTTGAGAGGAAGAAAATGCTTACAACAAAATAGTCCCTGGCACAGAGTCAGAATCCAGCATATATATTACTCTTATGGCAGAACAAGGACTTGGGCACCAGCAATGAGCCTTGAGGCCCTCTGGCACAAACATCAGGGACTTTCTTGGTTTGAACATCCCTTGTTTCTTCCGGTAGTCCTTAGCAGGGCAGAGTCTCTCAGGAGAGGAGTGAGTGCCCAGTTTGGGGACTGACAAGCCATGGTCACAGCTGGAATCTGCCATTGGTCAGCTGTGTGACATTGGACAAATTACTTGCTTGCTCAAAGCATCACGTTCCTCCATAAAACAGTCACAATGATAAGCTCATGGGGGCTAGAGGACAGAGCTGACCTAAGTGTCTTAAGTTTGGGTTCCTTGGAAGTAGACCCCTTCTGCAAGAATTTGAGTGCAAATATTTCATTTGAAGGTGACCCTAAGGAAAGAATTGAACTGCCAGTTGTTTCAAACACAGCAGTTAGCAGCGGTTCTCAACCTATGGGTTGCAAACCCTATGGACTGTATTGAAGGGTTGTGGCATTAGGAAGGTTGAGAACCACTGAGTTAAATGGAACTTATTTGAGGAAGTTTCCACTGTTGGCAACCCTGCCTGATACTTCTGGGAGACAGCACAGGACATGTGCCTCAGAGTCACCCCAGAGCAAGATAATAGGGGTTATTTATCCACTGATACCTCCTCATAATTACTCAGGGCTGCTTCCAAGGGCATTATTTCTCCAGAACGTCCCTGGCTGTACTGTAAGACTCAGACCTGGGGATGGGGTGGGGGCTCTGATAGCAGCTCTGGCAATGAACAGGAGCACAGCCCAGTGTGGACAGTTAGAGTCACTCATTGATCCCAACACATACCTGCACATGCATGTGCATACACCACATTCACACTCCAACAAAGTGTGTGAGTACACAGACACAAACCCACGTGTGCACACACTGTACACACATACACACACACACTCATATATGTCACACACAGTGAACTAATGGAAACAAGACACCTTAGAGCCTGTTGTCCCAGGGCTATCCTGTAGAGAGAACTTCCTTCACACTCAGAAGAAGGAGACCCCATGGCAGCCAGTCACAGGACCAAGCCTGGGTGCATTTTGAGATTTACACACACAGATGCAGCAGAGTCCTGGGGAGGCCATAGCCCCAAAGTGTCCTCACTTTCTCATTAATTCACCATCACTCCCCTTAAGAATCTCAAAGCCTGGCTCAGTGCCTGTGGCTCAAGTGGCTAAGGCGCCAGCCATGTACACCCAAGGTGGCGGGTTCGAATCTAGCCCAGGCCCGCCAAACAACAATGACAGCTGCAACCAAAAAATAGCCAGGCTTTTGGCAGGCACCTGTGGTGGGCACCTGTGGTCCCAGCTACTCAGGGGCTGAGGCTCGCTTGAGCCCAGGAGTTGGAGGTTGCTGTGAGCTGTGATGCCACAGTACTCTACCCAGGGGGACAGCTTGAGGCTCCTGTCTCAAAAAAAAAAAAAAAAAAAAATCTCAAAGCCTGTTGGCATAGGAAAGAAGATATTGGACACCCTAAACTGTAAGTGACTCTTTCAAAGATTTTGCTGCATCATGGAACAAAGATAAGGAGCATTGCCTGATGCAAAAGTGAAGGCAATAGCAATTGTTTTTGAGAATGAGGAAATAACAGAATTATTTGTATACCAGTGAGAAATGATCCAGTAGAGTGCAGGATACACAGTTAATATACAAACTTAATTCTATTTCTATATTCAAGGGATCAGTGAACTATGGTCAATGGATCAACTATAGCCTACGGCCCATTTTTGTATGGTCTGTGAGCTAAGAATGGTTTTTATATTTTGAAATATTGTTAAAAGAGAAGGAGGAGGAGGAAAATGAAACAGAAGGTATATACAAGGCCAAAAATATTTACCATATTTACAGGAAAAGTATACCAACCTCTACCAGTTAAAATAGTACTAGCAATGGGAAAATAAATGTATCGAACTATAATTTTTTTTAGTATATTGCAACAGGAAAAATGAAGTTCTCTGGTGTAAAGCCAACAACATATGTGCAAGATCCTCATGGTGAAAGTTTCAAGACACTGATGACGGAAATCCAAGAAGACACTAATAAATGGACAGGTAAACAATGCTCACGAATTGGAAAACTCAATATTATGAAAACGTTAATTCTTTTTCAATTGATCTACAGAGTCGAAGAAATCCCAACCAAAATCCCTGGAGGTCTTTTTAGAAGTAAACATGCCGATTATAATATTTGCATAAAAATACACAGGACATAGAATAGCCAGAAATTATTTGAAAAGAATAAACATACATGAAGCATTCCAATTACCCTTTAAAGACATACTCTAAAGCAGTAGTAACCATGAAAATGTGATATAGGCAAAAGACAGACCACAGAGTTCAGAAATACATTTACCCAAATTTTGTCAACTGATTCTTTTCACAAACCTGCATGTCAAGTTAATACAAAAAGAATGATCATTAAAAAATGAAACTGGAGGTTCTGTGCCCATAGCTCAGTGGTTAGGGCACTGGCCACATACACTGAGGCTGGCAGATTTGAACCCAGCCCAGGCCTGCTAAACGACAATGACAACTGCAACAAAAAAATAGCCAGGCATTGTGGTGGTTGCCTGTAGTCCCAGCTACTTGGGAGGCTGAGGAATTGCTTAAGCCTAAAAGTTTGAGGTTGCTGTGAGCTGTGATGCCATAATACTCTACCAAGGGTGAGTGAGACTCTTGTCTCAAAAAAAAAAAAAAAAAAAGCTTTCAGAAGAAAATCACTGCGGCTCGGCACCTATAGCTCAACTGGCTAAGGCGCCAGCCACGTACACCTAAGGTGGCGGGTTCGAATTCCCAGCCCGGGCCGCCAAACAACAATGACAGCTGCAACCAAAAAATAGCCGGGCGTTATGGCAGGCACCTGTTGTCCCAGCTACTTGGGAGGCGGAGGCAGGAGACTCGCTAGAGCCCAGGAGTTGGAGGTTGCTGTGAGCTGTAATGCCACGGCACTCTACCCAGGGGGAC